>CAUYTI010086149.1:0-24215 GCA_963575145.1 Galago senegalensis | reverse complement strand
CCTCAAGCTATCCCCCTGGGTAGAGTGCCATGGCATCACAGCTCACAGCAACCTCCAACTCCTGGGCTCAAGCGAGTCTCCAGCCTCAGCCTCCCAAGTAGCTGGGACCACAGGCGCCCGCCACAACGCCCGGCTATTTTTTGGTTGCAGCCATCATTGTTGTTTGGCAGGCCCGGGCTGGACTCAAACCCGCCACCTTAGGTGTATGTGGCTGGCGCCTTAGCCACTTGAGCCACAGGCGCTGAGCCAAATCTTTTTCTTATTATTTTATTGTGTTCATCCATTTCCATTTGTAATAAGATTAATTTTTATTTTATTTATATATATATATATATACTTTTTTTTTTTTTTTGCGACAGAATCTCACTCTATTGCCTATGGTGCTGTGACATCATAGCTCGTAGCAAGCTCAAACTCTTGGGCTTAAGCAATTCTCCTGTGTCAGCCTCTCAAGTAGTTGCGACTATAGGCACCTTCCATAACACCTGGCTATTTTTTGTTTTGTTTTGTTTTTTGCCATTATTGTTTTAGCAGGCCCAGGCTGGGTTCTAACCTGCCAGCCCCGCTGTATGTGGCTGATGCCCTACCTACTGAGTACAGGTGCTGCCACATAACGAGATTAATTGATTTAAACATTGCCTGTTCAGTGTTGGTATTTTGTAGAATCACTTTTGATATTCTTTGAGAAATTACTAATTTTAGGGCCATGGAGGTGAATCCTGTAAATGCCTATTTGAAATTAAAATTATTTGATTGGAAAATAGTTACCAGGCAAAGAGTGTTCATGGCCCCTGAGTCCTCTTTTCCACTTACATTGAAGCCACTTATGTGGTTTTTTGGTTTGGGCTCTGAGCCTTTCTACTCATTAATATTCTTATGTTAGTCTTCGTTTAATTTTCATTTAATTAGCTTTCACTTGAACTGGGTGCAGTGGCTCATACCTATAATCCTAGGACTCTGGAAGGCCAATTCAGGTGGATTGCTTGAGCTCAAGAGTTTGAGGTTGCTGTGAACTAGAACACCATGATACTCTATCCAGGACACAGAGTAAGTCTCTGTCTCAAAAACAAAAACAAAAAACTCCTTAAAGGTGGAGAATATTGAAAATATTTGGGGACATAAAAGGGTTATTGCATAAGTACTGAGCAAGTAGACTTGTTTTTCTTATCATTATTCACTAAACAATACAGTATAACAAGTATTTACATAGCATTTGTAAATACTAACTAAGCTATTGGAGTATTAAAATAATTTGAGCAAACCAGGCAGCCCCCAGATCCAGGAAGAGTTCAGAGTAACTTCAGGACTTCTGCATGGTTGGATACCATGGTTCAGAGTTCAAGAGTTCAAGATACCATGGTTCTGGTGGCGCCTATGGCTCAAAGGAGTAGGGCACCGGCCCCATATGCCAGAGGTGGCGGGTTCAAACCCAGCCCCGGGGCTTGGCGCCTATAGCTCAACCGGCTAAGGCGCCAGCCACCTACACCTAAGGTGGAGGGTTCAAATCCCCAGCCCGGACGCGCCAAACAACAATAACGGCTGCAACCAAAAAATAGCCGGGCGTTGTGGCGGGCGCCTGTGGTCCCAGCTACTTGGGAGGCGGAGACTCACTTGAGCCCAGGAGTTGGAGGTTGCTGTGAGCTGTAATGCCACGGCACTCTACCCAGGGGGACAGCTTGAGGCTCTGTCTCAAAAAAAAAAACAAAACCCAGCCCCGGCCAAAAACTGCAAAAGACAAAGAAACAAAAAAACCCTATAAGATACCATGGTTCAAGAGTTCAGAGTGACTTCAGGACTTCCGCGTGGTTGGCTACACTCTGAACTCTTCCTGACTTGGGGGGCTGCCTGGTTTGCGGCCTAATAGGCTGATCTAAAATCCTAGAAACAAAGGTTACAGCTACCTGTTTTGACTCAGGTCCAACTTGGTGTTATGGCCTATTTCCTCATGTACATGTCTTCTTAAGTGTTGTAAATAAGTAAAGGGCTCCAAGGAAGACCCTTTCCCCCTAAACTATTGATTTTTATTATAGATTAGCTTTCCTGTTACCTTTCTCGTACAAAAAACCTTATTACTATCACACTGTCTAAAATGTACTGTTTTCATTAATGTACGCAGCTATGATTTAATAAGAAAAAAATAAAATGCAGTATTTTATTTCAGATTAATATGAGGGTATAAACCATTAGATTATAAAATTTACACATGAAACGTTAAAGTCAGCGTGTTCTCCACCTAGGTAGTGTGCCATAATGCTAAGATGTAATGTTAAATACGTTTTTAAATTGGAAAGGAAATGAAAGCAAGCTGTACAGAAACAAAAAAAAACTAACTAATTAAACCAGCCTTGTATAGAAAATGTTAATATCCCACTAAATCTCTTTATTTTTTTCCTATATAAGCAAGAGCTTTAACTTTTTTTTTTTTTTACTTAGAGTTTCACTTTGTTGCCCTTGGTAGAGTGCTATGGCCTCATAGCTCACAGCAAACTCAAACTTTTGGGCTCAAGCAATTCTTTTGCCTCAGCCTCCCAAGTAGCTGGGACTACCAGTACCTGCCACAACACCCGGCTATTTTTAGAGACAGGGTCTAGCTCAGGCTGGTCTCGAACCTGTGAGCTTAGGCAATCCATTGGCCTTGGCCTCCCAGAGTGCTAGGGTTATAGCCATACCCAGCCAGCCAAGACCTTAATTTTAACGTAAGAGCATTAACCCCATTTCTCTGGAGTTTGCATTTCCCAGGTGGTCATCCCTAGATTTTTACTTCAATAAACTCTTTAAAACTGCATTCTGATCCTTTTGATTATTTCAGGTTAATAATCTGTGAGATTAGGATCTTGGTGTGTGACACACCTTTTGGGGGCAAGACACAATTGTAAGAGAGACTTTACCTCACAAATGTAATCAGTGTAACCTGGTTTCTTGTACCCTCAATGAACCGTGAGACTATAAAATTAGATTATAAGCTTTGTGAGAATAGAGATTTTCTTTTTTTTTCTTTTTTTAGACAGAGTCTTACTTTATCGCCCTTGGTAGAGTGCTATGGGGTCACAGCTCACAGCAACCTCCAACTACTGGACATAGGTGATTCTCTTGCCTCAGCCTACCAGGTAGCTGGGACTACAGGCGCCCACCACAATGCCCAGCTATTTTTGTTGTTGTTGCAGTTTGGCCAGGGCTGGGTTCGAACCTGCCACCCTTGGTATATGGGGCGGTGCCCTACCCACTGAGCCACAAGCACTGCCCAAGAACAGAGATTTTCATTTATCTGCTGCTATGTCCTCAGCACCTAGAACCAGGCTTACCACATACTAGACACAAAATATAAGATTCATTAGCAAAGTATGAATGAATGAATTGTGAAAGAGGAATTATACTTTTTCTCTGTTACTCAAAGGAATTGGGCCAGGATTACAGTATATTCACTTATCCTCTCCACACATAAAGTCACTTCAGAATTGCTAATTCATACTTTTGAGGGAGGGAAACAAGTACTAAGTTTCATGTTTATTTTCAGTCGAATTAATAAATATTCTTTTTTTTTTTTTTTGAGACAGAGTCTTACTATGTCGCCCTGGGTGGAGTGCCGTGGTATCAACTCCCAGCAATCTCAAACACTTGGGCGCAAACAATTCTCTTGCCTCAGCCTCCCAAGTAGCTGAGACTACAGACACCTGTTACAATATCTGGCTGTTTTATTTTTAGAAATGGGGTCTCGCTGTTGCTCAGGCTGGTCTTGAACCTGGAAGGTCAGGCAATGCACACACCTCAGCTTCCCAAAGTGCTAGGTCTGAGTCACCGGGCCAAGCCTAGTCTATACTCTAAAAGGGAGAGAGAGGGTATAACAAAGTATGTCTGACCTCCCTTCCCTTCTTGGCTGGGAACTTAGTTTTAAGGTTCTTCATAAGTCCCCTTGGCCAGGAGGGGATGTGTTCAGTTGGGCGGAGGGGCTAGGATTTTATTTTTAGTTTACAATTAGGACAACTTTTTCCCTTCTTTTTTTTTTTGAGACAGAGCCTCAAGCTGTCTCCCTGGCATCACAGCTCACAGCAACTTCCAACTCCTGGGCTCAAGCGAGTCTCCTGCCTCAGCCTCCAAAGTAGCTGGGACCACAGGTGCCCACCACAATGCCCAGCTATTTTTTGGTTGCAGCCATCATTGTTGTTTTGGCAAGCCTGGGCTGGATTTGAACCCACCACCTTAGGTGTATGTGGCTGGCACCTTAGCCACTTGAGCCACAGGTGCTGAGCCACAACTTTTTCTCTTCTTACTATGAGTCCTATCATAGTATTAATCACTGAAGAAATTAGTTTTACTATCTCCAGGGAAAACTAGGAACAGCATTGTTGTTCTTCAAATTCTGCTTAAAACTTTAAAATGTACTATTTTATTGTTTTTCTGTTTGTTTTGAGACAGACAAGAGTCTCACTATGTCACCCTCGGTAGAATGCTGCAATGTCACAGTTCACAGCAACCTCAAACTCTTAGGCTTAAGTGACTCTCTTGCCTCAGCCTCCCAAGTAGCTAGGACTACAGGTGCCTACCACAATGCCTGGCTATTTTTTTTTGTTATAGTTGTCTATTGTTTAGCAGGCCCAGGCTGGGTTTCAAACCTGCCAGCCCTGGTGTACATGGCCGGCACCCTAATCACTGAGCACGGATACCGAGCCTATTTTATTGTGTTTTCACAGGTGGGGGGGGGGGAAGCCCATAATGCTTAATACCCTGGGGAACAATTTGGAAACAGAACCTAACAAATAATTTAAATAAAGACATACTTACCATTTTTATGAAATAGGAATTTTTACCACTAACTCTTTTTTAATGCCAATTATATTATTATCATTGATATTTCAAAAATGCATTTCCCATCCTTATGCCTTAAATCTAGCAAGATTTGTCCCTGTTGTGTGTCAAGTTTTATTCCTTGACACACACGGAATTCCTTGACACACAATGACTCCGGGCATTGCAAGGAGTCAAGTGGTTAGTTAGATTTGTGGCTTTGTTCTTATATGGGTGGTCATTGCACACCCAGAAGTGTATACTCAATTAGCACACTTCATATTTTCTCTTTTTTTCTTTTTTTCTGAGACAGAGCCTCAAGCTGTCGCCCTGGGTAGAGTGCTATGGCATCACAGCTCACAGCAACCTCCAACTCCTGGGCTCAAGCAAGTCTTCTGCCTCCGCCTCCCAAGTTGCTGGCACCACAGGTGCCTGCCACAATGCCCGGCTATTTTTTGGTTGCAACCATCATTGTTGTTTGGTGGGTCCAGGCTGGATTCGAACCTGCCAGCTCAGGTGTATGTGGCTGGCGCCTTAGCCAGTTGAGCCACAGGTGCCAAGCCGATATTTTCTCTTCATAATAAAGGACACTCACTGCTGATAAAACTATTTATCTTGGCTCGGCTCCTATAGCTCAACCGGCTAAGGCGCCAGCCACGTACACCTAAGGTGGCGGATTCAAATCCCCAGCCCGGACCCGCCAAACAACAATGACGGCTGCAACCAAAATATAGCCAGGTGTTGTGGCGGACGCCTGTGGTCCCAGCTACTTGGGAGGCAGAGGCAAGAGACTAGCTTGAGCCCAGGAGCTGGAGGTTGCTGTGAGCTATAATGCCATGGCACTCTACCCAGGGGGACAGCTCGAGGCTCTGTCTCAAAATAAAAATTAAAAAAAAAAAACTATTTATCTTTAAGATTTCCCATTGTTGGCTCAGCGCCTGTGGCTCAAGCGGCTAAGGCACCAGCCACATACACCTAAGGTGGCGGGTTCGAATCCAGCCTGGGCCCGCCAAACAACAATAATGGCTGCAACCAAAAAATGGCCGGGCATTGTGGTGGGTGCCTGTGGCCCCAGCTACTTGGGAGGCTGAGTCAGGAGACTTGCTTGCGCCCAGGAGTTGGAGGTTGCTGTGAGCAGTGAAGCCATGGCACTCTACCCAGGGGGACAGCTTGAGGCTCTGTCTCAATAAAAAAAAAAAAAGAGAGAGAGATTTCCCATTGTTTCCCATAAGTGCACACTCAATTAGCACACTTCATATTTTCTCTTCATAATAAAGGACACTCACTGCTGATAAAACTATTTGTCTTTAAGATTTATGAGTAAATAGCTATGTTCTAAGTGTTCTTTGATTTAGGGAATAATTTTAGTTTGTTCTCTTAATTTTGGTTCTGTTTTCTTTTTTCTTTTCTTTTCTTTTTTTTTTTTAGACAGAGTCTCACTATGTTGCCCTTGGTAGAGTACCATAGCATCATAGTTCACAGCAACTTCAAGCTCCTGGGCTTAACTGATTCTCTTGCCTCAGCCTCCCAAGTAGCTGGGTCTATAGGTGTCCGCCAAAACACCCGGCTATTTTTAGAGACAGTGTCTCACTCTGGCTCAGGCTGGTTTCGAACCTGGGAGCTCAGGCCATCCACCTACTTCAGCCTCCCAGAGTGCTAGGATTACAAAGGCATGAGCCACCTTGCCTGGCCAGTTTTATTTCTTTGTAAATGATTTGGTACCAAAAAAAAAATAGAATTATAGGCATTAGAATTAAGAGATAAACACTTTCCTGTTCTTTGATAGGTAAGGTGTTAGTATTCCCATCTTAGAGCTGAAGTAGTGTTACAGAAAGTTCGGCACTTGTGTTTGAGGTTGCATCAGAAGAATGGAGGTAAGTGGTTTGAGGAGAAGGTAAAAGAGGTTTATTAATTTGCCGCAAATGAAGAGGATGAAGATTCTCATCTTAAAATACTATAGTCCTAACTATAATTGGGCATACAGAGCTTTTAAGGGGGGAGGTTTCAGCTTCAGGTATTGCTGTTTTACTATAGTTGATGATTCTGATTGACCCCATCTCCAGGAGAAACAATTACGTTACTTCTGCCTGGACAATTCAGTTGAGCTATCTCTTGTGGTTGACAAAAACAGAGAACACTTCCCTGCCCTTCTGAGCACTGGCCTTGGGCAGGAATACCATTTTAAGTCCTAAAAAGAGTGGTGGTGGGGATGTCTAAAGAGACAGCTGGTAAAACATTTTACCCTTTTCAGATTGTTCCCTCTGTTATAGTAGCATCCACAGCTTGGAACTGGAAGAAGAGTTTTCTATATAGGCTTATAAATAAGCTTTCTTTATGCTTCCAGCCTTTTAGGTACTAGTGAGAGGTGGAATCAATAATTTATGAATAGTTTATGGCATACTTCTCCTCAGTGGAATATTGTCCTTTGCTTGATTGTGTAGGTTGCAAGTTTTAGTAAAGTTTTGGATTCTCAAGTATTACAGTGGCTTTTCTTAGAACTCATAAAATGATAGTGGTTAAAAAATATCCCTCCATCTGCTTTGACTTAGAGAATGAAAAAAATACTTGAACTTCTCAGATAAAAAGCTTATAGATACAAAATGTTTTTACAAGGACTTTATATTCTCTTATTTAAATAATGTACTTCATTTTTGTTCATGAAGTTGTTTTTTAGAAGAATCCTTTCAGTCTTTTGGCTTGTGTTTATAATGGGGATATGAAAGCAGAATTTTAAATAGTGGTTAAAGCTTAATTTTAGCTTTATTGCTTCCTAAGTGTTTTGTATGTGGTTACCTCTTGAATAGAACATGAAGCAAATCTTGATTTTTTTACTTTTTTTTGAGTCTCTCTCCCAGAGTCTCACTTTGTCACCGTCAGTAGAGTGCTGTGGTGTCATAGCTCACAGCAACCTCAAACTCTTGGGTTCAAGTGATCCTCTTGCCTCCCCCTCTCAAGTGGCTGGGACTATAGGTGCCTGCCACAATGCCCAGCTATTTTTTTTTTAGAGACCAGGATTCACTCTGGTTCGGGCTGTTTTTGAACTTCTGAGCTCAGGCAATCCACCTTGGCCTCCCAGAATGCTAGGATTACAGGCATGAGCTAACATGTACAGCATGGAATCTTAATTTCTTTCTTTCTTTTTTTTTTTTATAGAGACAGAGTCTCACTTTATTGCCCTTGGTAGAGTGCTGTGGCATCACAGCTCATAGCAACCTCCAATTCCTGGGCTTAAGTGATTCTCTTGCCTCAGGCTCCTGAGTAGCTAGGACTACAGGTGCCTGCCACAGTGCCCATTTTATTTTATTTTTTTTTGGTTGCAGTTTGACCTGGGCCGGGTTTGAACCCGCCACCCTCAGTATATGGGGCTGGCACCCTACTCACTGAGCCACAGGTGCCGCCCTGGAATCTTGATTTCTAAATAATTAATTTCATCACAATGTATTTCACTTACTTAGAAGAGTATATATACTGCCATTCTACAGTATCCATGAATGCTTGTGATTTCTGATCCTAAGCTCTCCTCTCTCCCTTTTCCCTTAAAACAAGGGCAGTAGACTGCTCTTTCTTTTTTTTTTATTTTTGAGACAGAGTCTCATTTTACCATCCTCAGTAGAGTATGTGGCATCACAGCTCATGGCATCACAGCTCACGACAGCCTCAAACTCTTGGGCTTACATGGTTCTCTTGCCTCAGCTTCCCAAGTAGCTGGGATTACAGGCATCTGCCACAATGCCTGGCTATTTTTTTGTTGCAGTTGTCATTGTTGTTTAGTTGACCCAGGCTGGGTTTGAACCCGCCAGCCTCAGTGTATGTGGCCAGCGCCCTTCCCACTGAGCTACTGGCACTGCCCTAGACTGTTCTTTCTAGTCTGATTTTTCTGGCTTTTAGTTTTTCTGTTAAGTGTGCATTGTATCGAATGGGAATGCATTTACAGTCTGGGCAAACAGGCATGTGTTAATACGTTTTTATCTTGTCCTCTGAGACACTGGTGATTTTAAGAATAAGACTAAAAGAAATCTCTAAGTAAGGATTTTCAGAGTATGATCAATGCCTCAAATGATAACATGCAAAGATATTAAGTCATGACTAAAAATGACTCCATGATGTTATATCAATCTATAAAAATATAAAAATACAACTCATAAAAGTATTTGGTAATATTGTTTACTTTGTGTTTTCATAATGCTCTTAAGAGATAGGTAGCAAATATCTTTAGCAATTGTATTCAACAAATGAAAAATTGGAATTTGAATCTCTTGGTTTTTTCATCAAGTTTATCTTTGGTTAGACTGTTTTTTGTGGAGAATGTGTTGAGATTCCTTAAATCAGAACATTCTTTTACCAGATGTGCTTACATATCTTTCAGTAAAAAGATTTGTCTCTTAGTATTGTGCCTCTTGGTTCTTCAGGGCATGACTGGAACCAGATAGCTCCATGTGTGTTTGTTTGCAGTTTGTTCCTGGGTTCATTTATTTAGTTATTTACTTAACAAATATTTACTAAGTATATACCATGTGTCAGGCACTTTGTTACAATTTTGTCTGGTATTTTTTTAATCATTTCAGGACTGATGAGGAATATTTTAATATCTCAAGATGATGTTAAATTGGGATCGTGTGTTTTCAAAACAGAAGCACCTGGCTCATTGTATTGTTCCACTCAGAGGCACCCTTGGGGGGGCCAAGATTCCCATCTTAAGCTTGTAAGGAACATGATGCTTGCAAAGCTGTTTCAGGTGTTTTGTGACACTTCATAATTGCTGCTTGCTGCCTGCCTATCCTAATCGTCTAAGCAATCAGGAACGCTTTGGAGCTTCTACACTGTTAAGGCACTTTGAAATGTCACCACTTTTTCCCTACCTGTCACCCATTGTACAAGATCCATAGTCATTTAAAACCATGTGAGCTACTTATGTGAGAGTTGTAAATTGAGTGTTTGATCTAATATTGTCATGGACTTAGCATGTTATCTATAAGCCACCTCTCTCTAAAGCTGTTATATTAAAATTGCATTTAAAATTCTATCAAAATTGCTACTTTGAATGCTATATAAATTGACAAGTAGATTGCCTCCTATTATAGAAATGAAGCAGCTCATTACTCTTCATGTGGAGAGGTGCTGCAGTCAGCCACTTGCTATCAGCAAAGCTTCCAAATTGCTTCTAACAGTAGTGGCTTGTGTTGTACCCTGATGCAAAAAGACATCTTACCTTAGGTCTCCCAGGAGGTTGGTGGCAAGAGGTATAGATGGAATATTGTTATGGGGCTTTAAGACAAAAGAGCTTAAAGGTTACGTTTGGTTTTCTTTCCCTTAGTCTCTCCCTCTTTCTTTGTAAAGGAGTGGTGAATGTGTTGCTGACAACTCCACTCTGGGTGGTAAACACCAGACTGAAGCTGCAAGGAGCAAAATTTAGGAATGAAGACATTGTACCCACCAACTACAAAGGTATTATTGGTAAGTGTCTCTAGGCCAGTTCTTATTTAAGGGTTTTCTTATCTCTTTGCATCTGAAATCTATTGCCACGATAAAGCTACATAACAGATAACCTCAAACGTCAGCATCCATCAGTAGCATTTGTTTAGCTCATGTGTCTGTGGATTGACAGGGATCTGACTCATCTGGGCTGACCCCCGCCTGAGAGTCTTAGCTCCCCTCCTCTTCCTGGAATTAGCATTAGCAAATTCTTGTCATAGTGGTGGCAGAAGCACAAAGGACATGCTCAGTGGAACAGCGTATTTCAGGGCTCTGTTCACAACTTGTCTACTGACACCCCAATGGCCAAAGCATGTTTAACATGACCAAACCTAAAGTAAGAGGTAGAGAAATATTTTCTTTTCTTTTCTTTCTTTTTTTTTTAAGAGACAGAGTCTCACTTAGGCACCCTTGGTAGAGTGCTGAGGCATCACAGCTCTCAGCAACCTCCAGCTCTTGGGCTTAGGTGATTCTCTTGCCTCAGCCTCCCGAGTAGGTAGGACTATAGGCTCCTGCCACAGCACCCAGCTATTTCTTTATTGCAGTTTGGCCGGGGGCAGGTTCAAACCCACCACCCTCAGTATATGGGGCTGGGACGCTACTCACTGAGCCACAGGTGCTGCCTTTTTTATTTTTTTTTTTGAGACAGAGTCTCACTTTATTGCCCTTGGTAGAGTGCTGTGGTGTCACAGCTCACAGCAACCTCCAACTCCTGGGCTTAGGCGATTCTCTTGCCTCAGCCTCCCAAGTAGCTGGGACTACAAACACCTGCCACAACACCCAGCTATTTTTCTGCAGTTTGGCCAGGGCTGGGTTTGAACCTGCCACCCTCGGTATATGGGGGCACCTTACCCACTGAGCCACAGGGCTGCCTTTATTTTTTTTTGAGACAGAGTTTCACTTTGTCACACTGGGTAGAGTGCTGTGGCATCATAGCTCACAGCAACCTCAGACTCCTGGGCTTAAGTAATTCACTTGCCTCAGCCTCCCAAGTAGCTGGGACTACCGGTGCCCACCACACCTGGCTATTTTTTTTTTTTTTTTTTTTAGAGACAGGGTCTTACTCTTGCTCAGGCTGGTCTTGAACTCCTGAGCTTAAGCAGCCCACCCACCTCAGCCTGCCAGAGTGCTAGGATTATAGGCATGAACCACCATGCTCGGCCTGAGAATGGTAATTTTCTTATAAGTCAAATCCTCTATATCTTATCTTTTGGACTCCAACCTCCAATCTTTTGTTACACTAGCAAGTGGTTCTCAACCTGTGGGTTGCAACCCACAGGAACTGTATTAAACGTTTGTGGCATTAGGAAGGTTGACTAGACGTTGTTGTGAAACACAGGGGCTCAATTCTCAATTCTGTATAATACAGAGTTCCCAGTAGTGGTGATAATTACTTAGGAAAGTTTGACATTCAAACCTCAGACTTTCAGGAAGAGTTGCCTATGACTGAAGTTGGTGACTTTCAGTATCTGATTATCAAAAAATAGTTAACTGGGCTTGGTGCCTATAGCTCAAGTGGCTAAGGCACCAGCCACATACACCAGAGCTGGCAGGTTCAAATCCAGCCCTGGCCTGCCAAACACCAATGACAACTACAACCAAAAAACAGCCGGGTGTTATGGTGGGTGCCTGTAGTCTCAGCTACTTGGGAGGCTGAGGCAAGAGAATCACTTGAGCCCAGGGGTTGGAGGTTGCTGTGAGCTGTGATGCCACAGCACTCTACCCAGGGCAATAGCTTAAGGCTCTGTCTCAAAAAAAAAAAAAAAAAAATTAACTGATAAACATGCCCCCAAAATAATATTGCAAGAAGGAAATCTTTATAGAGTTAATATGGTTTGTGTTCTAGGTATGTTTGGCCAGAATTCACATTGTCTTCTTTAGTTAGAGGATTGTCATTATGCTTTCCAAAAGTCTCTGATTTCTTGCTTAGATGCTTTTCACCAGATCATTCGAGATGAAGGAATCTTGGCTTTATGGAATGGGACACTTCCCTCCTTGCTGTTGGTCTTCAATCCTGCCATCCAGTTCATGTTCTATGAAGGTTTAAAACGGCAGCTTTTAAAGAAACGGACGAAGGTAATCCCTTATTTGAAAAGGAGCCAAATAATCTCTGACACCTTGTTGTTTGGATTGCTGTGATTTGTTCTTTGTTTGCTTCCCAGCTTTCTTCTTTGGATGTGTTCATCATTGGTGCAATAGCCAAGGCAATTGCCACCACGGTCACCTATCCCATGCAGACAGTACAGTCAATTCTGAGGGTGAGTACTGGGTTTCTCCCTGTGTTTGGTCAAACAACATCTTAACATGTGTGGTCTCTTTATTTAAAGCAGTGTACATTTAAGCAGTGTTCAAAGCCAGTGCAGTGGCTCATGCCTGTAATCCTAGTACTCTAGGAGGTTGTGGCAGGTGGATCACTTGAGCTCAGGTGTTCAAGACCAGCCTCAGTAAGAGCTAGACCCAGTCTCTACTAAAAATGGAAAAATTAGCTGGGCATTGGGATGGGCACTGGCAGGAGGATTGTTTGAGCCAAGGAGTCTAAAGTTGCTATGAGCTAGGTTGACAACACTGCACTCTAGCCTGGGGCAACAGAGTGAAACTGTCTCAAAAAAAATAAAAGCAGTATTCATAAAACAATAAAGCAGTCGGAGGCCAGACAAGGTGGCTCTGGGAGGCCAAGTCAGGTGGATTGCTTGAGCTCACGAGTTCAAGACCAGCCTGAGCAAGAGCCAGACCCTCTCTCTACTAAAAATAGAAAACTGAGGCAAGAGGATCACTTGAGCCCAAGAGTTGAAGGTAAAGTAGTCAGTTGGTATGCCAGAGTATTCCCCTTCCGTTATTCTGTTTCTTTCATATTGTGCTAACCAGGTTTTCTATTTGGTTTGGAATAAAGTTGCATTTGTAATTTCTTAGGTAGGCTCAGCGCCTATAGGTCAACAGGCTAAGGCGCCAGCCACGTACACCTAAGGTGGCAGGTTCGAATCCCCAGCCCAGACCCGTCAAACAACAATGACTGCTGCAACCAAAAAATAGCCGGGGGTTGTGGCGGGCACCTGTGGTCCCAGCTACTTGGGAGGCGGAGGCAGGAGACTGCTTGAGCCCAGGAGTTGGAGGTTGCTGTGAGCTGTAATGCTACGGCACTCTACCCAGGGTGACAGCTTGAGGCTCTGTCTCAAAAAAAAAAAAAGTAATTTCTTAGGTAAAGTCTCAGAAAACCCAAATGTGGGCTGGGCACGGTGGCTCATGCCTATAATTCTATGCCAAGGCAGGAGGATTGCTTGAGGTCAGGAGTTTGAAACCAGCTTGAGCAAAACCCAGACCCTGTCTCTGCTAAAAATAGAAAAAATAATTAGCCAGGTGTAGTGGCAGGTGCCTGTAGTCCTAGCTACTGGAGCGACTGAGTCAGGTGGATCGCTCGGGCCCAGGAGTTTTAGGTTACAGTCAGCTATGATGATGCCACTACTCTCTACCCCAAGTGACAGAGCAAGACGCTATCTTAAAAAATAAAACACAATAAATGTGGAAAAATGATTTTTAAGGACATCAGGAAGATGTAAATTCCTTCCTTCTCATTCATGTATATTTGCTTAGTGCTCTAGAGCAGATTATCCTTTACAAAATCAGAGGTTAATTCCTTTGGTTCACTCAGGAGAAATTAATGATTTCACTCTTCTAAAGAACTTTCAAATTCTGTTTTTTCACTCATTCAGTTATTGATCTATTCAAATATTTATTAAGCATCTGTACTGTGCAACGAGTTTGAAGGGGGCATGGGGTAGCTTTTTATAGCATGGTCAGGGTGGGCTTCTTTAAGGAGGCTTATTTAAATTAAGATGCAAAGGAAGATAAGAGACTATCCATGCAGAGTGAAGGAAAATGCATTCAGGTAGAGGAAGTATGATGTGCCAAGAGTTTGGGACATCCCATCCCAGGAACTGAAAGGAGGCCTCTATGGCTGGAGAGTGGCTCTGAGTGAGATTGGAAAAGTAACAGGGAAGCTGTAGGTGAGGAATCTAGATTTTTATTCTCAGTGCAGTGAGAAACCTTTGAAGAGCTTTAAACTGGGATGTATGTGATCTGATTTACAATTTGAGAAGATTGTTATAGCTATTTTGGTGAGTTGGTCAGAAAGCTAAGAGCAAGTGGGGGCAGTCAGGCCATTTCAGTGAGATAGGTAACTGGGGTTGGTGGCCTTAGACTAGGGTGGTAGCAGTGCAGAAGAGAGACTTCATGAGAATACATTCAGGTCTATGTTAGAGAAAAGGTTCAAGAGACTTACTGTGAGGCGGTGCCTCACATACCTCATATACCAAAGGTGATGGGTTCAAACCCAGCCCCAGCTAAACTGCAGCAAAAAAATAGCCGGGCGTTGTGGCAGGCGCCTGTAGTCCCAGCAGCTTGAGAGGCTGAGGCAAGAGAATCACTTAAGTCCAAGAGCTGGAAGTTCTTGTGAGCTGTTGACACCACAGCACTCTACCAAGGGCGACAAAGTAAGTCTCTAAAAAAAAGAGAGAGAGAGAGTGAGACTTATTGCTGGACAAAATGAGAATGGTAGTGAGAATACTTCAGTTCGAAATAATTATTACTTTTTTTTTTTTTGAGACAGAGTCTTACTTTATAGCCCTTGGTAGAGTGCCGTGGCATTACAGCTCATAGCAACCTCCAACTCCTGGGCTCAAGCGAGTCTCTTGCTTCCCCCTCCCAAGTAGCTGGGACCACAGGCGCCCACCACAATGCCCGGCTATTTTTTTTTAGTTGCAGCCGTCATTGTTGTTTGGCAGGTCCGGGCTGGGGATTCGAACCCACCACCTTAGGTGTACGTGGCTGGCGCCTTAGCCGGTGGAGCTATAGGCGCTGAGCCAACTCCATGGCATTCTACCAAGGCAACATAGTGAGACTCTGTCTCAAAAAATAAATAAATAAATAAGTAAACAAAGTATTTTTACTAATGTAGTATGAAATTGGTATTTAACATAAAGGATTCAGTAGCATTCACATAAATATATTTTGTAATGTAAACATATAATGTCAAGAGCTTAGACTGTAGAGTCTAATAGGTGAGTGCTCAGCAGGATTGCCTAGAGAAGGTCATTAAGCCATGCTATCAGCATCTAAATCATCATCCTGGGCATGACCTTTTTCTTTGAGATAGAATTTTTTCCATAATTATCTGTAAAATGAAAATTTTCATGTTTTGCTATGTTAGAAAGCGTTTCTTTTCTTTCTTTCTTTCTTTTTTTTTTTTTTTTGGAGACAGAATTTCACGGGTCACCTTCAGTAGAATGCCATGGCATTATAGCTCACAGCAACTTCAAACTCCTGGGTTCAAGCAATCCTCTTGCCTCAGACTCAAGTAGCTGGGACTGCAGGCACCTGCCACAATGCCCGGCTATTTTTTTTTTTTTTTTTTTTGCAGTTTTGATCAGGGGCTGGTTCAAATCTCCCACCCCCAGTATATGCTGCTGGCGCCCTACTCCTTGAGCCACAGGCGCTGCCCAACGCCCGGCTATTTTTAGAGACATGGTCTTGCTCTTGCTCAGGCAGCTCTCAAAGCTGAGCTCTCCTGAGCTCAAGCAATCTAAACTGTCTTGGCTCCCCAGCATGCTGGAATTACAGGTGTGAGCTACTGTGCCCAGCCAGAAAATGTTTCTTATTTTCACTTATTTCATCAAAATACTTTACTTATTTAGTTGAAAAGTAGAGGATTAATGAAATGTGTGGTACTAATTGGATATTATTGTGTGCTGTAAGGCGTTACTGTAACATAATGTCCTTTTCCAGGTGGAAATTAAGATTTTAAAAGGCAGCAGTATTAGTCAGTGGTTTTGCCTGTAATTCTAGCACTCTAAGAGGTCAAGGTAGGAGAATAGAAAGACCCTGACTCTACAAAAAATAGAAAAATTAGCTTGGCATTATGGCACACACCTGTTACTGAACTACTCAGGAGGCTGAGGCAGGAGGATCAGTTGAGCCCAGGAGTTTGAGGTTATAGTGAGCTATAATGATGCCACTGCACTCTAGCTAGGGCAACAGAGTGAGACTCTGTCTCAAAAAAAAAAAAATACAGTAGCATACAGTAACTATTTATTTTTTTCCTTATTTTTTTCAGTTTGGACGTCACAGGCTAAATCCAGAAAACAGAACATTGGGAAGTCTTCGGAATGTTCTCTATCTTCTTCACCAGCGAGTAAGGTGAGCTTTGTGGGTGCTTTACTTTCTGTCCTCGTCTTCAATAGCTGTCTCTCCCCAGAAGTGATTGGATTTCTTCTCTTACACTACTGCCTTAGCAGTGGCAGCCTCAAAACCTCTGTCTTGCAAGCTGTGCTCAGACATTTCTCATTTTAGGAGTTTGATGTAATGTGATGACATTTAGAGGCCAGACATGGTGTCTCATTCCTGTAATCCTAGCACTTTGGGAGGCTGTAGAGGGAAGATTGCTTGAAGCCAGGGATTTGAGACCAGCCTGGGCAATATAATGAGACCTCATTTCTACAAAAAATTAAAAAAAAAATAACAACTTAGCCAGACATGATAGCATATGCCTGTAGTCTCAGCTACTCAGGAGGCTGAGGCAGGGGGATTGCTTGAACCCAGGAGTCTGAGATTGCTGTGAGCTATGGTTGCACCACTGCAATCCAGCCTGGGTGAAAGATTGATACTCTGTCCCTAAAAAATAAAATAAATAAAATTTTAAAATGATAACATTTTGGGAAACTTTGAAAGAGTAGAAAAGTTCAACTACTTAATACTTGTTTTTGTTTTATTTCAGAATATTCTAGGGGTACAAATGTATTGGTTACATGGATTGCTTTTATACCAATTGAGGCAGAATTATTTGCTAGTTATAAATATGCAGAATGCCTTCAGAAAGAGAACCTTTCTGTAATCTAATATGCCTGAGTGGTGTTCATCAGTGGCATAATCCTGTGATCTCTCACGGGAATATAACATCTGCTTATAGAGTTAGCAGGAACAGTAGTGGTAGGGAAGGGAGAGAGGAATGGAAAGAGTAATAACGATGACGATGATGGTAAAAGTAACTTAACATTTTCAAGAGTTTGCTATAATGGCAAGATACTAAGTAAGATGCTCCATGTGGGTCATCTCTGTCCTAACAGTAGCTCTGTGAGACAGGAATTATTGTCATTTCTGTGTTTCATTTAAAGAAACTGACACTTAGGGAAGTCAGATAAGTCAAGGACTTCCTTTGAAGCAGCTGTTGCTATAACTTTATTATTGTTCCTAGATACAAGATACTTTGAAAATAAATTTATTATAAAAATAGGCTATACAGCTCAGCTCCTGTGGCTCAAGCGGCTAAGGCGCCAGCCACATACACCTAAGGTGGCAGGTTCGAATCCAGCCTGGGCCCACCAAAACAACAATGACAGCTGCAACCAAAGAATAGCCAGGCATTGTGGTGGGTGGTCCCAGCTACTTGGGAGGCTGAGGCAGGAGACTCGCTTGAGCCCAGGAGTTGGAGCTGTGATGCCACAGCTATCTACCCAGGGGGATAGCTTGAGGCTCTGTCTCAAAAAAAAAAAAATAGGATATACATGGGATAAAAAATAAAATCAAAGGATTGGTATAAGCAAAATGCAAATACTCACTGTAAAAGTACTTGGAAGGGTGTGAAGTAAGTGGTACTTTTCTGTGGTACTGATGGAAACTTAGAGTGATACAACAAGTGCTTTAGAAAGCATTTTGGCATTTTCTTTAAAAAGTTAAACATACATCTCCCACAGGACCAAGCTATTCTACTTCAAGATGTTTACCTAGGAGAAATGAAAGACTTGTGTAAAAATGTTAGTATCTAGCTTTATTGGTAAGGGTTGAAAACTATGTCCATCATTGGGTGAATAGATACACAAAAATATGTTATGATATTATCCATATAGTAAACAACTCAGAAATAAAACAAAAAGAAAGTGTTGATAGATACAGCAACATGGAATAATCTCAGAATAACTATGCTGAGTGAAAGAAGGCAGACAAAAAAGAGCTCATATAATTCCACTTGTATAAAATTCTAAAAAATGCAAAAAACTAATCAATACTGACAAAGCAGGCAGTCATTGGCTAGGGCCAGAATAGGCAAGGGAAAGGAGAGCAAAGGATTATAAAAGGAAATGAAAATACTCTGGTGGCTGAGGGATATGTTGACTATTTCAAATGTGTTGATGGCTTCGTGAGTATGTATATGTATAAGTCAAAACTCATTAAAATCATTTAAACTTCAGTAAAAGCTGTAAGTCCATGCATACAAAATCTCTGTTTTCTTCTTATTTTTTTTTTACAAAAGGTAGTCACTGTTACCAGCTAAGAATATTCTACAAAATGCATATTTGCAACATATGTATGCAACTTACCTTTTTATAAGCTTAATATCACAAACATCCCTTCACATTGATATCTATGGACTTAGTCTTATTTTTTGTAGTGATTACCCAGTTTCTGTTACATAACATGCCCTAATTTTGTACCAATAAATACTTACTGATGGATATTTAGGTTTCCAAGTTTTTGCCTTTGCCAGTACTGCTGAATGAACAGCTGTAAATTTAGCTTGTACATCTGAGAGATTATATTTGGAGAGAAAATTCCTTTATCTATTGAAATTACCTAATTAAGGAGTTTCAACATATAAAATTTTGATGGACATTGCCAAAATGCTCCCAAAATGTATTTCCAATTTCCATTTCTACCAAAACTGAGAGACTGAAGAAGAATGTAGTTAACAAGAAAGATAAAAAAATAATGTTAGATGGAAATCTATGGGGTTGTATAGTTTTTAAATCCAGTGTGTTTTCACATCTCCTGTTTGGTTCTCACTCAACCATATAGATATAGAAGGGTGATTATAGTCTCATTTTGCAGATCAGGAAACAGATTTAGAGAAAAAGTGACAGATGTACCTGACAGAGGCAGAGCCAGAAGTTCAAACTCAGATGCTCAGGAAGCATGCAGGAAGGACTGAATAAATAAAAAGCTTCCATTCTGTCTATTAGAATGTTCTGTAATTATGGAAATATCTATACTGTCCAGGAGGGTTTGCCACTATTTGCATGTGGCTTTGAGCACTTGAAATAGTCCCAGGGCAACTGAGAAACTGAATTTTTTTTTTTTTTGATACAAAGTCTCAATCTGTTGCCCTGCATAGAGTGCTATGGGATCATAGCTTGCAGCAACATCAAACTTCTGGGCTTAAGTGATCCTCTTGCCTCAGCCTCCCAAGTAAGCTGAGACTACAGGTGCCCACCACAACACCCAGCTAGATTTTAGAGACAGAGTCTCACTCTTGCTTAGGTTGGTCTTGAACTGCTGAGCTCAAGCAATCTACCCACCTCCAGCCTCCCAGAGTGCTTAGATTCCTGGCAGAAACTGAATTTTTAATTTTTTTTAAATGGTAGTTGCCAAATATGGCTAGTGGCTACTATAATGGATAGTATAGTATACTGTACCAGCCTCTCCAAACTTTTGTGTAATTAAGAATCACCTGAGGTGGCTCGGCGCCTGTGGCTCAAGCGGCTAGGGCGCCAGCCACATACACCTAAGGTGGCGGGTTCGAATCCCCAGCCCGGGCCCGCCAAACAACAATGAGGGCTTCAACCAAAAAATGGCCAGGTGTTGTGGCGGGCGCCTGTAGTCCCAGCTACTTGGGAGGCTGAGGCAGGAGACTCACTTGAGCCCAGGATTTGGAGGTTGCTGTGAGCATGATGCCATGGCACTCTACCCTGGGGGATAGCTTGAGGCTCCGTCTCCAAAAATAAAAAATAAAAATAAAAATAAAAAAATAAAAAGATTCTCTTTAGAAATTCACACTAAAGTACTCAGGGATGAAATAATGCAATGTGCGGATATGCTTTAATATAGCCCCTAACTGGGATGCAAGGGGTGGGTGGAGTGGTACAAATGAATTAAGGATCCATTGACTTATAATCACTGAAGATATGAATATATTTGCCTTTCTATGTATCTGAATTTATTTTATTTACTTATTTTTTTTTGAGACAGAGTCTCATTATGTTGCCCTGGGGAGAGTGCCATGGCATCACAGCTTAGCTCACAGCAACCTCCAACTCTTGATTCTCTTGCCTTAGCCTCCCACATAGCTGGGAGACTACAGGCACCCACCACAACACCCAGCTATTTTTTGGTTGTAGTTGTCATTGTTGTTTGGCAGGCCTGGGCTAGATTCAAACCTGCCAGCTCCAGTGTATGTGGCTGGCACCCTTAGCTGCTAAGTTACAGGCGCCACGCCTATATATCTGAAATTTTCTATAGTGAAAGATTTTTCAGAAAGATCCAACTTATGAAATGGCTGATTCTAGGTCTAAGGCAGAAAAGGTACAAGAATAACTTGATTATCCTGACACATGAGAAAGAAAACTATCAAAGATTGATGAGGTCACATCAAAAGGACTCACTAGCAAGTATATTATACCTCAATTCAAAAGTTACAATTTTTAAAAACTGAACTCAGAAAATAATGTGAAAAGGCTCATACTCAGAAAAAGGCAATTTGAGCATCAGTAAATAAAATAATTAAAACTTACTGAAACACATCAAGAATGTTAAAGTCTTCAAGTTAATAATCCTAAAGAAAGAAAGTGGCCACCTTCAGAAGATAATGGGGACCATGTCATTATCCTATCTAGCACAAACTGTGAGCAGGGTAATGACATGGTTGATGAGGGAAGACTTCCTGTTTCTAAGATCTATTTCAGCTAATAAATGGAGAGTATTACAATATCATCATTTTGGAGCCCCTAATGAGCTAATGGATTTAAACAATCAATGATCACAGTGCCTGCTGTCCAAAGAAAGAAAGACCACTGGACATTATGAGCCCCTTAGTGGAAGAAAACACCAGCACCTATGACATAGTCTTGCCAAAACATCAAGCTTGAACCAAAGCAAGTCTCTAGATCCAACTTCTGGATTTCTGGAGATAAAAGGGACAAAAGGACTGCTAGGTGATACCTCAGAGCCAACAGCAAAATTCCAAAATGTGGAAAATTCTATAGTACAAAATGATCTGGTTTCTTCAACAAATATATTTGGGAGCTGGGAGTGATAGCTATAATCCTAGCGCTCTGGGAGGACAAAGCAGATGGCTCATCTGCGCTCAGGAGTTTGAGACCAGTCTGGGCAAGAGTGAGACTCCATCTCTGTTAAAAATAGAAAAACTTACCAGATGTTGTGGCAGGTACCTATACTCCCAGCTACTCAGGAGGCTGAGGCAAGGGGATCTCTTGAGCCCAAGAGTTTGGAGTTGTGGTAAGCTATAATGCTACAGCACTCTACCCAGGGCATAGTAAGACTTTAGCTTAAATAAATAAATAAATAAATAAGAAAATAAATCAATAAATGTGGGGTAACAAAAAAAAGGGGGAGGGAGAATTCATAAGCTAAGAGACTTAAGAGACCTAACAGCCAAATGCAGACCTTGCTTAAATCCTGATTGCAATAAACCAACTGTTAAAAAAAGGGGGGAAACTAGGGCAGTGCCTATGGCTCAGTGGGTAGGGCACCAATGCCATATACCGAAGGTGGCGGGTTGAAACCCAGCCCCGGTAGTCCCAGCTACTCAGGAGGCTAAGGCAGAGAATCACCTAAGCCCCAAAGCTGGAGGTTCCTATGAGCTGTGACACCACAGCACACCAAGGACAATAAAGTGAGACTCTGTCTCTAGAGGAAAAAAAAAGTGGGAAATTGTAAAACTGACAAGTTATTAGATAACATCAGAGAATTGTTTTTAATGGGGAGGAGTACAATGATGATATTTAAAAGTCTTCACTTTTGCTTTTTCTATGCCTAGCACAGTCATGACTCATGGTCTCAAGAAGCATCTGCGGTGGGTAGCATCTCTAAAACATTGGATGCTGGATAAATTGACTGGCTTGTTTGCTCCTCGTCCATCCACTGGTCTCCACAAGCTGAGAGAGTGTCTTCCACTTATCATTTTCCTAAGGAACAGGCTTAAGTGTGCCCTGACAGGAGATGAAGTAAAGAAGACTTGCATGCAGCAGTTCATTAAGATTGATGGAAAGGGGTGGCACCTGTGGCTCAAAGGAGTAGGGCACCGGCCACATATGCCGGAGATGGTGGGTTCAAACCCAGCCCCAGCCAAAAAAAACTGCAAAAAAAAAAAAAAAAGATTGATGGCAAGGTCAGAACTGATATAACCTATCCTGCTGGTTTTATGGATGTCATCAGCATTGACAAGACTGGAGAGAATTTCCATCTGATTTATGACATGAAGGGTCGCTTTGCTGTTCATTGTATTATACCTGAAGAAGCGAAGTACAGGTCATACCAAGTGAGAAAAATCTTTGTGGGCACAGAAGGGACCCCCTCATCTAGTAACCCAGAATGCTCGTACCACCCGCGTCCTGATCCCCTCATCAAAGTGAAGGACACCATTCAGATTGATTTGGAGACTGGCAAGATTATTGCTATCATCAAGTTTGACATGGGTATCCTGTGTATGGTGACTGGAGATGCTGACCTGGGAAGAATTGGTGTGATCACCAACAGAGAAAGATACTGGGTCTTTTGATGTAGTTCATATGAAAGATGATAATGGCAACAGCTTTGCGACTTGGTTCTCCAATATTTTTGTTATTGAAAAAGGCAACAAGCCATGGATTTCTCTTCCCCAAGGAAAAGGTATCTGCCTCATCATTGCTGAAAAGAGGGATGAGAGACTAGTGGCCAAACAGAGCAGTGGGTGGATGGTCTTCACACCTGGTGGCATGTTAAAAAAAAAGGTCTTTGCGCTTAATTAAACAAAAGACAACATGAAAAAAATTCTTCACTTTTTAAGCTGGGTGCAGTCGTGTGCACCTGCAGTCCCAGCTAATTGAGCGGCTGAGGCAAGAGGGTCACTTGAGCCCTAGAGTTTGAGATACCACCTGGGCAACATAATGATACTCCACATAAAAAACAAAAAAAAATCTTTACTTTTTAAGACATATATGTTGAAATATTTACCTATGAAAAGTATGGTAGCTCAAATTTTCAAAGTAATCATGGGTGAGAATAGATGGGAGAATTAATGACAATAAATGTGGCTCCAAGTTGCTGTTGCTTATGTGGGTAGATGGCAGTTTTGTACTAAAGGAACACAGGTCCCACAAACAAAGCCTGATTGTGTTTAACCAGATCATGGTAAGTGTAAGAGAAAGGGAGATGACCAGGTCACATGTTTGTAGGGCTGATGTCAGTGAACCAAAACAATCCAACTTTTGGCTACTTCCCATCAGATAAAGAGGAAAAAATCAACTACCGAGTGAGGTGACTGTGATGACAGCACTACAGAGGGAGCTGTCCCCTTCGTGGTGGTGAGAGCACTGGCATTCAGGAAGACTTGAGCAGGGACACAGGAGTCTCAGCCACTGTCAAGTGCTGCCCTTGGGGCAGGGCTGGGGAGCAGGGAAGAACTACAGGAGCTAACTAGAGAGTTGATAAGATTCTGCTCACATTCCCATTTGTTCTGGTTAATATTAAAGATTATTAGATGACCTGTCCATATTTTAATCAGAGTAATGACTGAGAAATGTTCTGTCAGATCTTTTTTTTTTAAGAGACAAGGTCTTGCTATGTTACCCAGGTTGGATTTAACTCCTGGCCTCAAGTGATCCTTCTTGCCTCAGCCTCTCCTCCTGCCCGAGCCTCTCAAGCAGTCAGGACTACAGGAATGTGCCACTGCACCTGGCCATGTTCTGTAAGATATTAAAAGCCACTAAAGGACTAATACTGACTATAAAAAGTCTAGCGTATTAACAAAACTAATAAGTTATGATTTAAAAAGTAGGAACTTTTTTTTTTTTTGAGACAGAGCCTCAAGCTGTCCCCCTGGGTAGAGTGCTATGGCTTCACTGCTCACAGCAACCTCCAACTCCTGGGCTCAAGCGAGTCTCCTGCCTCAGCCTCCCAAGTAGCTGGGACCACAGGCGCCC
>CAUYTI010086148.1:0-37999 GCA_963575145.1 Galago senegalensis | reverse complement strand
TAACAGCCTCTCGGGGTTCCTTCCCGAGCGGCTGAGGAACCCTGACGCGTTGGCAAATAAACCAACCTCTTGCTTTTTGCATCGACCTGTGCTCGTGAGTGGTCTTTGGGTGAGCGACCCCCGGGGTTGGGCACAACAGCTGGAGTGTAGTGGTACAATCATAGATCCCTGCAGCCTTGAACTTCCATGCTCAAAAGAAAGTCAGCCTCTGCCTCAGCCTCTTGAGTAACTAGAATTACAGGCCTATGCCACCACACCCATCTAATTTTTTTTTTCCATTTTTGTAGAGGTAGAGTTTCGCTATGTTGCTCACGCTGGCCTCAAACTCTTGGCCTCAGGTGATCTTTCCACTTTACCCTCCCAAAGTGCCGGGATTACAAGGGTGAGTCGCTGTACCTGGCACATTTTACTTTCTTGATAGTGTCTTTCAAAGAAGCATCAGAGTTTTTAATATTTATGGAGTCCAATTTATTAATGTTCCTTTGATTGCTTTTGCTTTTGGTATCATGCAAACAACTAGTGCCCATCCAAGATCATGAAGACTTATCCTCGTTTTTTTCTAATAGGTTTATAGTTTTAGTGCCTACATTTAGGGCTTTGATCCATTTTGAGTTAATTTTTTTTGTTGTTGTTGTTGGAGACAGGGTCAGTATGTCACCCTCGGTAGAGTGCCATGGTTCCACAGTTCACAGCAACCTCAAACTCTTGGGATTAAGCGATTCTCTTACCTCAGCCTCCCAAGTAGCTGGGATTATAGGCCCCTGCCACAGTGCCCGGCTACTTCTGGCTGATGTTGTTTAGCAGGCCCTGGCCAGGCTTAAACCTACCAGCCTCAGTGTATGTGGCTGGTGCCCTATTCACTAAGTTATGGGCACCGAGCCTATTTCTTTTGTTGTTTTTTTGAGAGACAGAGTCTCACTTTATTGCCCTTGGTAGAGTATCATGATGTCACAGCTCACAGCAACCTCCAACTCCTGGGCTTAGGTGTTTCTCTTGCCTCAGCCTCTCGAGTAGCTGGGACTACAGGCACCTGCCAGAACGCCTGGCTAATTTTTTGTTGCAGTTTGGCTGGGCCAGGTTTGAACCCTCCATCCTCGGTATATGGGGCTGGTGCCCTACCCACTGAGCCACAGGTGCCGCCTGCTGAGCCCATTTTGAGTTAATTTTATGTATTATATGAAATGGGAGTTCAGCTTTATTCCTTTGCATGTGGATATCCTGTTGTCCCAGCACCATTTGTGAAAAGAACTAATCTTTTCTCATTGTATTCTTTTCATACCCTTGTCAAAAATCAATTGATACCTGTGAGGATTTATTTCTGGACTCTTAATTCTGTTCCAGTAATCTATACTGATTATTGTTTCTTTGTTCTAAGTTTTCAAATCAGAAAGTATGAGCCCTTTATTTTTGTTCTTTTTCTTTTTTTTTAAGATGTTTTGTGCTATTCCTTGCATTTCCATGTGAATAGTAGGATCAGCTTGTCAGTCTCTGCAAAGAAGTCAGCTCTGATTTTGATACAGACCGCACTGAACCTGCAGACCCAATTTGAGAGAGTATTGCCATTTCACTGATATTAAGTCTTTTAACTGGTGAACTTAAGATGTCTTTCCATTTATTTAGGACTTTTTTATTTCTTTCAACAATGTTTTCCAGATTTCAGAGTATAGGTGTATAGGTTTTGTACTTTTGTTAAACTTATTCCTAAGCATTTTATTTTTTGATGCGTTTGTTTAAAACAGAGTCTCACTTTGTCACCCTTAGTAGAGTGTTGTGGCATCATAGCTCACAACAACCTCCAACTCTTGGAATGGTAGCCCATAAGGGTCAGTAGGAAGCCGCCGGTTTGGTGGCGTGAATTCCTTTTTGTGCTTGACACCCCTAGGAATGGCAGCCCCATCTATGAAGGAAAGGCAGGTATGCTGGGAAGCCCAGGATGAGTACTGGAAGTGTTTAGATGAGAACACAGAGGATGCTTCTCAATGTAAGAAGTTAAGAAGATCATTTGGATCAAGCTGTCCCCAACAGTGGATAAAATATTTTGATAAAAGAAGAGACTACTTAAAATTCAAAGAAGAATTTGAAGCAGGAAAATTCCAGCCTTCAAAAACAACTGCAAAATCCTAGGCTGTTTCTGAACTTTTCAAAATGTTTGAAATTACTTTTTGACATTCGAAAGGCTGCATAGTCAGTAGAGCCATGAATCATGGTAAACATCAGTGCTTGTGTCCCGTATACAACACTTAATAAGAAAAATGATCAAGGAACAGAAAATTCATGAAGAATTGAAATAAAATGCCATTAAATATGCTTTAATAAACCTATATTTTAAGAAAAAAATTAAAACCTATTATAAACATAAAAAATAAAAAAGCAACCTCCAACTCTTGGGCTCAAGGGATTCTCTTGCTTCAGCCTCCCAAGTAGCTGGGACTACAGGCGCCTGCCACAATGTCCAGCTATTTTTAGCAATGGGAATCTTGCTCTTGCTCAAGCTGGTCTCAAACTCCTGAGCTCAAGCAATATACCCACCTCGGTCTCCAGGGTCTTGTCTTTCCTTTCCTTTTCTTCTTCTTTTTTTGGTCAGGGCTGGGTTTGAACCCACCACCTCCGGTATATGGGGCCGGTGCCCTACTCCTTTGAGCCACAGGCACTGTCCCACCTTTTCTTCTTTTTGAGACAGAGTCTCAAGTTGTCGCCCTAGGTGGAGTTCTGTGGCATCATAGTTCACAGCAACCTCCAACTCTTGGGCAAAAGTGATCCCCTTGCCTCAGTTTTTTCTATTTTTAGTAGAGATGGGGTCTTGCTTTTATTCAGGCTAGTCATGAACTCGTGAGCTCAAACTATCCACCCACCTCAGGCTCCCACAGTGCTATGTCATGGCCAGCTATGGGTTTTTCATAGATGTCCTTTATCATATTGAGAAAGTTCCCTATATTCCTAGTTTACTGAGTGCCTTTATCATAAAAGTGAATGCTAGTCTTTAAAAGACCTTGAGACTTGCAGGTAAAGATACATCATTAAAAAACATACTGCGGGGCGGCACCTGTGGCTCAAAGGAGTAGGGTGTCAGCCCCATATACCAGAGGTGGTGGGTTCGAACCCGGCCCCAGTCAAAAACTGCAAAAAAAAAAAAAAACCCAAAAATGCTATTGGTTCAGCGCCTGTGGCTCAAGCAGCTAAGGCGCCAGCCACATACTGAGCTGGTGGGTTCAAATCCAGCCCGGGCCGCCAAACAATGATGGTTGCAACCAAAAAATAGCTGGGCATTGTGGCAGGCACCTGTACCATGTTTCCCTGAAAATAAGACCTACCCAAAAAATAAGCCCTAGCAGGATTTCTATGCATTTGTAAAATATAAGTCCTATCCCAATAATAAGACCTAGTGATGGGTCTTATTAGTGACCCTAGTGATGCATTTTGGCACGGAGCAGTAAGGAAGACTGGAATACCTTTCATCTGCCACAGCTCTTTTCTCCGAGCCTTCACACTTGCACGGGTACATGGGTGGTAACCATGGTCACAGGCATCCTATTGCACATGTGTGAATAGCTAGGGTAAAGGAGTTCTTGTATCACTAGCACCAGCCCCACCAATAAGGTTGGCTCCTCTGGTCAGGTTCCAGAAGAAGATGACTTAACTGTATTTGAATAAATGTAGATTGTTGTATTATACTTAATAAAAATAAGACATCCCCTGAAAATAAGCCCTAGTGTGTCTTCTTGAAAAAAATAAATAAATATAAGACAGTGTCTTATTTTTGGGGAAACATGGTAGTCCCAGCTACTTGGGAGGTATAGGCAGGAGAATCACTTGAGCCCAGGAGTTGGAAGTTGCTGTGAGCTGTGATGCCACAGCACTCTACCAAGGGTAACAGCTAGAGAATCTGTCTCAAACCAAAACAAAACAAAAAAACCACATGGCAGGCTCAGTGCCTGTAGCACAGTGGTTACAGCACCAGCCACATACACAGAGAGTGGAGGGTTCGAACCCTGCCTGGCCCAGCTAAACAACAATGACAACTGTAACAAAAAATAGCCGGGGGTTGTGGCAGGCACCTGTAGTCCCAGCTACTTGGGAGGCTGAAGCAAGAGAATTGCTTAAGCCGAAGAGTTTGAAGTTACTGTGAGCTGTGATGCTATAGCACTCTACAGAGGGCAGGCAATAGTAAGACTCTGTCTTAAAAAAAAAAAACATACTGCAGAAGGAGGGAGGGTATTTGGGGGACGTCACCTAACGTGCATGATGCAATGGTACATTTCAAAACTATTAAGAAAAGAATATAATTGTGATGGATGTGTTAACCAGTTCAATGTAAGCATTTCACATTGTATATCAAATCAGTGCACTGAACCCCATAAATGCATCAATGTATACAGTTATGATTTAATAAAAAAAGAAACATACCATTTTCTTCCTTCTTGGAACACCAATAGAAGATTTTTTTTTAAAGCAAAAAACCCACACAAGTCTGGAGAATAGAGAGGGGACAACAAGAAATTATTTTAAGTTGGAAAATAGAAGGATAAGTACCCACGGGTTTTGAGACAGCCAAATTCTAAGCCAAGTTGTAAAAACCAAAAACCAACTGAACTCTCCAAAAGGTCAGAAATTGGTTGCTCAGTAATTATACAAGTAAAGGTGAGGCATGGAGAGGACTCAGCAAGGAGAGGTTAAAGGCTGTGGTTGTGCTCTCAGACTGCAGAGTGCTGCCCCTCCCCCACCTGCTCTCAGAGCCCTCCCCCTGCAGGATGTGTGACTTTGCATGAGGAAGACTGAGGCCCTAGATTGCTTTTAGGAAGACAGGAGTCTGACTAGCCCAGTGGGTAAGACCTAAAGACATTTCCATTCAGGGTTCCCCAAAGAAGAGCCCACATATCCCCCTACATTTAATACACTTTACTCTCTCTCAGCTTGGTGGTCTCAGTTTTTTCAAAGTTTACCCTTAAACAGGAGATTTAGAGACACCTGAGAAAAGCCTTTACTAGGACAGACATAAAACAGGAAACTTGACAACAGACTCACCTAGGAAAAGAAAGCTTTGAATAGGTACCTCTCTAGTTTTTTTTTTGTTTGTTTGTTTGTTTTTTTGAGACAGAGTCTCACTATGTTGCCCTTGGTGGTAGTATACTGTGTCGTCACAGCAGTGCACAGCAACCTCCAACTCTTGGGCTTAAGTGATCTCTTGCCTCAGCCTCCCAAGTAGCTGGGACTACAGGCTCCCACCACAGAAATGCAGGGCTATTTTTTGTTGCAGTTGCCATTGCTGTTGAGCAGGCCTGGGCCAGGTTTGATCCTGCCATGCTCAGTGTATATGGCTGGCGCCATAACCACTGTGCTACAGGTGCTGAGCCTGCATTGCTAGTTTTATCAGAGAAATGGAAGAATGTATTACAGACATGAAATCAGAGGAGGATGTGACAAAAAGGACACCTATGAAGAAAAAATAATGGTTCTTAGAAATTAGAGACATACTGGAAGAAATGAAGAACTTAATAGTAAGAACTGATGGGCCAGGCATGTTGGCTCACACCTGTAATCCTCGCACTCTGGGAGAACGAGGCAGGTGGACTGCTTGAGCTCACGAGTTCAAGACCAGCATGAATAAGAGCAAGACACCATCACTACTAAGAATAGAAAAACTAGCTGAGTGTTGAGGTGGATGTCTGTAGTCCCAGGTACTCAGCCGGCTGAGGCAAGAGGACTGGTTGAGCCCAGGAGTTTGAGGTTGCAGTGAGCTCTGACTCTGTTGCAAAGCACATACACACACACACACACACACACACACACACAAACATAATAGTAAGAACTAGAAGGAAATGATGAGGTACATTAGTTTGCAAGGGCTGCCATGACAAGTGTTGAAAGTTAGACAAATTAAATTTAACAGAGTTTAATTGAGCAAAGATCAATTCATGAATTGGGCAGCCCCCAAACTGGAATAGGTTCAGAGTGACTCTGGGGCTGCCAGATGGTCAGATCATATTTACAGGCAGAAAAAGAAAAGTGACAAACAGAAAATGGACTTGAAGTGAAGAGATAGCCAGACTGGTTATAGCTCAGCATTTGCCTTATTTGAACATGGTTTGAACAGGTGGCTGCCTGTGGCTGAAACTCTGTGATTGGTAAGAGAGTAAGTTACAGTTCGTTACACATCCAGTTAGGTGATAGTTCACTAAGGAGAAACCTTCAGGCTGAACTTAAAATCAATAGGGAGGGCCAGGTGTGGTGGCACATGCCTGTAGTCTCAGCTCCTCAGGAGGTTGAGGCAAGAAGATCACTTTAGCCCAGGAATTCAAGGCTGCAGTGAGCTATGACAATGCCACTACCCTCCAGCCAAGGTGACAGAGCAAGAATCTTTCTCTAAATAAACAAACAAAAAAAGGTAGGGAGGCAGCTTTAGGCTAAACTTAATTTAACACTAGGTCAACAGGAAAGCAATACAAAGTACCACAACAGAAATGTATGTTGTTTCACTTTTCTGGTGAGTTGCTGGCAATCTTTAAAATTCCTTGCCTTGTAGACTATCACCCAGGTCGCTTTTTTTATACAGTGTTCTCCATGCATGTCTTTGTATCCAAATTTCTCCCCGCATCCCCCTTTTTTATTTGAGTCTCACTCTGTCACCCTGGGTGGAATGCCCTAGAGTCAGCCTCGCTCACAGCAACCTCAAACTCCTGGGCTCAAGCAATCCTCTTACCTCAGCCTCCCAAGTAGCAGGGACTATAGGTGCCAGCAATAACATTCAGCCAGTTTTTCTATTTTTAGTAGAGATAGGGTCTCACTTTGCTCAGGCTGACCTTAAACTCCTGAGCTCAGGTGACCCACCAGCCTTAGCCTCCCAGAGTGCTAGGATTATACGTATGAGCCACCCTACCCGGCCTCCAAACTTCCCCTTTTGATAAAGACACAATCCTATCAGATTAGGACCCTACCCTAATGACCTCATCTTAACTTGATTATCTGTAAAGTCCCTATCTCCAAATGAAGTCACATTTATAGTCACTGGGGGGTAGGACTCCAACATATTTGGGGGGCACACAGTTTAACCTACAACATGAAGAAATCATCTTCTTCACTTTATTGCCCTCGGTGGAGTGCAGTGGTGTCACACAGCTCTTGGCAACCTCCAACTCCTGGGCTTAGGCAATTCTCTTGCCTCAGCCTCCCAAGTAGCTGGGATTATAGGCGCCCGCTATAATGCCCGGCTATTTTTTGTTGCAGTTTGGCCAGGGCTGGGTTTGAACCCGCCACCCTCGGTATATGGGGCTGGTGCCCTACTCACTGAGCCACAGGTGCTGTTCTTCTTCAACATGAAGAAGAACAAAAGCAAAAAGAGACAGAACATAAAAGAAAAATTGCAAGGAAATTAGAAGAGGTAAAACATCTGAATAAATGGAGTTCCAGAAAAGAAAACTTGTAAAAAATGAAGGGGAGGAAGTCATCAGTGAAATATTTCAAGGAGGCTCGGCTCCCATAGCACAGTGGTTACAATGCCAGCCACACACACCAAGGGTGGCAGGTTCGAACCCAGCCCAGGCCAGCTAAACAATAAAAAATAGCCGGGCATTGTAGTGGGTGCCTATAGTCCCAGCTACTTAGGAGGCTGAGGGAAGAGAATCACTTAAGCCAAGAGTTTGAGGTTGCTGTGAGCTGTGATGCCACAGCACTCTACTGAGGGTGACATAGTGAGACTCCTGTCTCAAAAAAAGAGAAATATTTCAAGGAAATTTCCTAATGCTAAATGACAAGAATTTTTGGATTGAAAGGGCCCATGGGGCAATTGGCAGTGTTGAAAATAGGCCCATACATAGCATAGTCATAAAATACCAATTCAGAAGACATAGAGAAAATTCTTTAAATTTCCAGAGAGAAAAAACATGTCCATGCACAAGATCAGGAGTCAGAGGGCTTCAAATTTCTCATCAGTGTCACAAGCTGAGAGGAAGGAAAATTACTCCCCACCCCCAACCTCCAGCCCAGGGGACCAGGCCAGTCAGGTTTGGAGGAAGGATAAAGCCATTGGTAGTCTTGAAAGGGCTTAGGAAGCTACTGGAGGGTGAGCTGTACCAAAAGTGGATATATAAGCCAAGAAAGAGAAAAACTGGGCCTATAGGGAGTAGGTGATACAACACAGAGGAGAAAGAAGGATGTCTTGGGCTGATGGTCAAGGAGCCCCACCTGGAATGGAGCAGGTCAGGAGGCTTTGGGGGAGATGTCTCCAAGAAGCTGAACCTACCACAACATCTGAAGTCAATGAATCAGTTGAGAAGCAGTGAGAGGACAGGCCAAGTGCACTGCAGTTTCCACTGTACCCACTCCTTCCTGACCAGAGCCTCCAGGAAGACTGAAACTCCCTCCCCCTCTGGCTTCTGATTGGGTTTGGCTAATGGGAAGTCCTAGAGTAAGAGAGAGAGGCCAAGCGTATTCCATGCCTCTACTCAACTGCTCAGATGTCACATGGGCAGTGGCTATGTCATCCCCACACCCCCAAGACATAGAGAAAATTTGGGCCATTTGGGTAGTGGCTATGTCATCCCCACACCCCCAAACACAGAGCATGCAGGGAGGCCCCTCCTCCCTATCTTCAGGTGGGGGTCCAACAGTGCCCCATTGACTTAAGTGGCCATCACGTTCTCTTCATGCTATAGATTCATTTAAGGAGGACGCCACATAGAGGAAGAGCAGTGTGACCAACCAAAATTATCCGGATCCTTTTTAGCTCACAGTAGCACTTCACTTTGGGATCATGGAACCATTCTGCAATCTAATAAAAAGTATAAACCCTGCCCACAATAAAAATGCACAGCTTGAGGCTGGGTACAGTGGCTCACTCCTGTAATCCTAGTACTCTGGGAGGCCAAGGCAGGTGCATTGCTTGAGCTCAGGAGTTGGAGACCAGCCTGAGCAAGAGTGAGATCCTGTCACTAAAAATACACCTGGGTGTCATGGCAAGTGACTGTAGTCCTAGCTACTTGGGAGGCTGTGGCAAGAGGATCACTTAAGCCCAAGAGTATGAGGTTGCTGTGAGCAGTGATGCCACTGCACCCTACTGAGGGTGACAAAGTGAGACTCTGTCTCCATTAAAAAAAAAAAAAGAAAGAAAACACAGCTCACTAACAAACAGGCCTGCATGTGTGTTTTTGTGAAAAATCTCAATTCACAGACTCTCTGAGGCCATTGATGCATGCCTAGTTTAAGATCTAACTTCAGGGCCTGTGGCTCAGTGGGTAGGGTGGTGGCCTCATATACCGAGGGTAGTGAGTTCGAACCCAACCCTAGCCAAACTTCAACAAAAAAAATAGCCCGGCATTATGGTGAAGGCCTGTAGTCCCAGCTACTCAGGAGGCTGAGGGAAGAGAATCATCTAAGCCCAGGACTTGGAGGTTGCTATGAGCTGTGACGCCAAGGCACTCTACCTAGGGCTATAAAGTGAGACTCTGTCTCCAAAAAAAAAAAAGTAACTTCAGTCTCATCTTCAGAAACTCCCCAACAGCAGATGCTACATCTGCTACCTAGAACCTTGCACAGCATAGAAGACAGTTTCCACTCAAAGACAGAGACTGTATCACTTAGCTCTGGGTCAATGTGATAACTGGCACAAAGTAAGAAGTCAGAAAATACATGTAGACACAGCAGCCCTGTGAAAAAGCTATTATAGTGACTTGGTTGTTCAGGAGAAATCCGCAAGGATTCCTCAAGGTCATCCAGCATTAACTGATGGGTGAATCTGGACTTCGAATCTACTGGCCTTTAATCTTTGCATTGTCTGTACTTCCAAACTACTCAAACCAGGGAATACAGGAGGCTTCAGCAGAGCTATGGACTATTGAGGTGGGGAGTGGGCATCAGTTTTACTCGAATGTTTTTTTTTTTAGACAGTCACACTCTGATGCCCAGGCTACAGTGCCATGGCATCAACCTAGCTCACAGCAACTCAAGCTCAAACTCCTGTGTTCAAGTGATCCTCTTGCCTCACCTTCTCAAATAGCTGAGACTAAAGGTGCCTGCCACTCTATTTTTAGTAGAGACGGGGTCTTACTTTTGCTCAGGCTGGTCTTAAACTCCTGAGCACAAGCAATCCACCTGCCTTGGCCTCCCACAGTGCTAGGATTACAGGAGTGAGCCACCGCACTGGCCCTTCAGCTGTTACTTAATACGTGGCTTACATCCTTAAGGTCTTCTAGTGGTCCAATTCATTGTGAGGGTTCCAGACATTACATTCATATCCCCTTATTCCCACAGCATCATTCAAGGACACTTCCTAGAAGTGACATACAACACTTCAGCTTGCTTCTCATTGGCTAGAATACAGTCATCTGGCCAGACTTTGGTGCAAGGGAGACTGGGAAGTGTCCTCTTTGTTCCATAAAGCTATCTGCTCTGCTAACCACTAAGATTCCACTACAAAAAAGAAAGGAGAAAGAGGAAATTGGGAGCAATTCAGAGTCTCCACCACATCACTGGAAGATGTCATTGTTTTTATATTCATATACAGCCCTGCTAATCAGACAAAACTGGTTTTTAGTCTGGCAGTGCATTTTGTGACACTGGGCAAGGGCTGTCAAGATGAAGGGACCGTCTGTGTCTTTGCATGTTCTCAGATGTCTAGTGGAAGGCCAGGCCAGACTCATTTCCAGGCAATGACTTTGCAGGCAAGGATTTAAAGGTGGACAGAAATGACAGTAAATATGCTGACATATGACAGTTGAAGAGAAAAAGAACCAAATGGAGGCATCCAAAACTCAGAATAAAATTTTAAGCCATTTCAATGCAACAGTGGAAGGATTCCCACTACCTGGGCTCCTCTCAAAAGACCTGCTGCCTCTTAGGATGCAAACTCCAGTGAGATCAGTGGTTCTGGGACGGCAGCACCTCTTCTTCCAGAGAACGGTAAGAGAATGATGGCATTGGCTAGGTTCCTGTCTTGGAATTATGTCCTTTGAAGCAGAAACCAGCATAGGGTGGGGTGGAGGATGAGGGCTGGGAGAAGCTAAGCTAATCAGAGAGGGAGGGCATGGCCAACTTTCACATGGTTGATTCTTCCATTTTTCAGAGGCCTTCAGAGTGTGAGCGAGAGACAGCCACGGGCTCAATCTGCCAACTGCCAGAGAGTAGATGATGCATAGGGTCATCATTGACAAAGCCATGCCTTGTCACATATATACTTTCCCCTCCGCCCCCTCCCTGCCCTCCCCTAGGAACCCTGTGCTGGGGTAAGAAAGACACAGACTTTCTCAAACTTGCCAGCTGAAGCACCTATTGAGGCAGGAGAGCACACTGAGAATGGGACATTTCTCAAATCTTGCATTTTGTTCTTAGAATACATGTTGAATTTGCATTTCACCACACTTCCCAGTTTGGGTCAGTAATACTGTCTACTGAGCTTCTGTGCCAGGTGGTGTGCCCCTCTCTTCCTTCCCCTCTGGGAAGTGCCAGCCCTTCACAGGAGGGTGAAGGCAGGCACTGATGAGGGAATTACCCTGGCTCTGCAGAGTGAGTCCCAAGGCTGGGCTCGCTAAGCTCAGATACACCTCTTGCAGCAGAGTCCATTAAGCAAAATCTTTAGATGTCTGGGTTGTGAGATGGCCAGGGATTTTCTCAGGCACTGAAGTGGATGGTCACGTCAAGAGGCTGCCAGCATCTCACCTGCTGTCAGGAAGAAAGGCTTCTAGTGTCCAGGGAGTCAAGAACAACTCACTTAAGCAGGAGTGTGACTAAAATGAGAGTGGATTCGAGAGTGCTGCTGACAGCCACAGTACACTGTTAGATCTCTCCCAGGAAATGACAGATGACAAACTCACAAGGCAGGAGCACCACTCCCAGCCACAGCCATGCTGTTGGCACACAGATGGCCAGGGAGCATTTTCCAGTCTGCAATTAGAATGCCAGAACATTCTCTCTTCTGCAGTTGGGATTGTGTTTGATGGCTCTGAATGGTCCTATCTGTAACAATTAGGCACCTGAACATGAAATGAGCTGTCACTTTGCAAAGCTACAGTTGTTCCCAAAGTGGCCCCTATAGTGGGAAATGGCAAGTTGTAGGACACATGAGTTACCCAGGTCGTGTGGGGAACTAACATGTCCTGGGCACTTATCAGGAGCCAGGAACTCATCAGCTACCTTGTCATTCTATAGAAAGAGGTTCAGAGAGGCTTAATGATGTGCTCATGGTCACAGAGATGCAATTTGTACCTAGGATGTCTCAACTGCAAGCCCCTTGTTCTGTCCACTTAAGCTTTCCCCCAAGCTAGTTGGCAGAAGGTAGGTTGAATAAGTTTTTAACACACTCTAGTAAAAAAGTTAAATGGGTCTCTTTCTTGCAGGCCTTCCTAGAACTTTTAATATGCCGATGTCACTGTGAAACTCCAAGAGGGTGTCTATACTAAATGGTATTTACCGCACATATTTGGCCACAGCTCAGCATCTGGCCTAACTGGTGTTCCAAAGAATATACATTGGGGTAAGCTCCCATTCAGTCTCTTGAAAACTAAAAGCCAGGACTTTGGATTACACAACATTGAGTCAAATCCTGCCTCCCTCACTTATAAGCTGTGTGACCTTGGGTGAGTTCTTTAACCTCTCCATACCTAGGTTTCCTCAGCTGTAAAACAGGAAGTCAGTGATTCCTCTACTTCACAGCTTTTTTCTATAAAGGGCCAGAGTGCAAATATTTTAGGGTCTGTGGGCCACACAGTCTCTGTCACAGTGACTCCCCTCTGACATGCAGCAGGGAAAACAGGTGGCCGTAGACAATGTGTAAATGAATGGGCAAGCTCTGCTCCAATAAGGCTTTATCCAGACACACTGAAATCCGAACTCTGTACAGTTTCCACATGTCACAATCATTCTTTTTTTTTAATTTAATATATATATATATATATATATATATATATATATATATTGCAACAACAATGATGGCTGCAACCAAAAAATGGCTAGGCGTTGTGGCGGGCGCCTGTAGTCCCAGCTACTTGGGAGGCTGAGGCAGGAGATTCGCTTGAGCCCAGGAGTTGGAGGTTGCTGTGAGCTGTGATGCCATAGCACTCTACCCTGGGGGATAGCTTGAGGCTCCGTCTAAAATAAATAAATAAATAAAATAATTATTAGAATTTTCCAGGCTCAGTGCCCATAGCTCAGTGAGTAGGGCACTGGCCATATATACCAAAGCTGGTGGGTTTGAGCCTGGCCTGGGCCTGCTAAACAATAATGACAACTGCAACCAAAAAATAGCCAGGCGCCTGTGATCCCAGCTACTTGGGAGGCTGAGGCAAGAGAATCGCTTAAGCCCAAGAGTTTGAAGTTACTATGAGCTGTGATGCCACAGCATACTACCGAGGGTGACATAGTGAAACTGTCTCAACAACAACAAAAATTTTCAGGCACCATGGCTCATGCCTATAATCCTAGCACTCTGGGAGGCTGAGGCAGGTGGATTGCTTGAGCTTAGGAGTTACTCTGTCTCAAAAAAAAAATTATCAAAATTATTTAAATCATTACTCTGTAAACATTTTTCAACCATTAAAGAATGTAAAAATCACCTCTCTTAGCTCATAGACTGTGTAAAAACAGGTATGAGGATAGATTTGAGGATGGATTTAGCCCACTGGCTATAATTTGCCCAGCCCTGCTGTATTCAATGAGTCACTGAGGCTGGGTGTGGTGGCTCAACGCCTATAATCCCAGCACTCTGGGAAGCTGAGACAAGGGATTCCTTAAGCTCAGGAGTTTGAGACCAGCCAGAGCAAAAGTGAAACTCCATCTCTACTAATGAAAAAAAAAAAGAAAGAAAAAGAAAAACTGAGGCAAGAGGATCACTTGAGCCCAAGAGTTGGAGGTTGCTGGGAGCTATGATGCCACATACTCCACCCAGGGCAACAGCTTGAGACTCTGTCTCAAAAAATGCAGTCACTGACTTTAAGTGAGTTAATATTAATACACACAAGATATTAAAACAGTGCAAATAAAATGTGCTTTGATGAATTCTGCTATGAATATACCAAACCATGATGCATAGAACCTAGGGAGTCAGACCAAAATAACTGTGCCGGGCCTAGGAACATTAAAAAAGGTTGTAGAGGGCGGTGCCTGTGGCTCAGTGAGTAGAGCCAGCCCCATATACCGCGGGGGTGGGTTCAAACCCCACCCTGACCAAACTGCTACCAAAAAATAGCTAGGCCTTGTGTCGGGCGCCTGTAGTTCCAGCTACTTGGGAGGCCGAGGCAAGAGAATCACTTAAGCCCAGGAGTTGGAGGTTATTGTCAGCTGTGATGCCACAGCACTCTACTGAGGGCAACAAAGTGAGATTCTGTCTCTATACAAATTAAAAAAGGTTGTAGAGTGAACTGTCATTCCCATCACACTCTACTCACATGTCTCCATTTCCAGACCACTCAGTCTCATTTGGGCTTCTCCAGGAAAGGAATGAACCTGGGGCTTGGCGCCTGTGGCTCAAGTGGCTAAGGCGCCAGCCACATACACCTGAGCTGGCAGGTTCGAATCCAGCCCGGACCTGCCAAACAATGACGCTGCAACCAAAAAATAGCTGGGCATTGTGGTGGGTGTCTGTAGTCCCAGCTACTTGGGAGGCAGAGGCAGGAGAATTGTTTGAGCCTAGGAGTTGGAGGTTGCTGTGAGCTGTGATACCACATTACTCTACCCAGGGGGACAGCTTGAGGCTCTGTCTCAAAAAAATAGGAATGAAACTGGCTGAGCCAGAGTGTCAGTGGTCTCACCTCTGCTCAGCAGGCCACCAGAGTGGTCCCAGGTTCTTGCTAATCCTGCTTTGGCCATACATGACACCATGAGACACGATTAACAGCATTAACAGCAGCGGAGGCTGCTGATTGCTCCAAGATGAATGGAAGCCACTTGCCACTCTCGCTCTTATTACCCTATTTGTTTGCTGCCTTCATCTCCATTGTCAGGATGATCTCTACAAGCAGGAATCGCTTGGAGCTTCACAGTGTAATTTATTAGAGGGTCTTGTCTCCTGGGAATGCCTCAGATTCATACATATTATAGATTGTTATAATTCTAGCCAGTGAGGTAACTCTACAGTAGACTTCCCCAAATGGGTGTACAAATTCTTTAAATGCAAAGAGGCAATGAATACAATTTATAAATCTTCCTTGCTCCCAGACGCCAAGCTCTCCTTATTCTGAGGCTGCTGTGATGGCTGAATTACTCAGGCTGAAAAACGATTCTCATCTAGAATTCACTCTCCCCGAGTGTGTTTGTGGCTGATCTAGTGGTTTGTAGCTCAAAGTTCTCTGTGCAAGGAACCTGTGATATTTAAGCATCAATGAAAAAAAAAATCCTAGTCTCCATTAAGAAAGGAATACATGTGTATGTACACATATTTTCACATGTAACCCAGCAACTAACATGTATTAAGCTTCTACCATGCGATGTCTAATTCTCCTACTGACTCCAAACTTTTCCCTTTTTAATAAATAACAGGACAGTGAGCACCATTTAAAAAACTGAACGTTTAATGACCAAAAGCCATATATACATCGTAACACTGTAGACACAGAAACATCAAACGGTTGTTAAAAATACCATCGGGCTTTATTTACATGAGGCCTTTTCATCAACTGCTCTTTCCTTTGGGCCAGGAAAATTAATGCATGAAAAAATTTAAAACACCATAAAGCCCAAACGAACCCTTTTCATTCATAGTGTTAGCAGTGAAGCATCAAAATGAAAGTTCAAGAAAAAAAATATTGCTCCCCATTATTAAAAACATAGTAAAACATGACCAATCTCCTATGACTCCTAGGAGCAGAGAACAGAGCAAGAACGCATACGCTTCTAGTGTCTGAGGAACGAGGGAGGCTGACTTGCCCAAGGTCACCCAGTCATTCATTCAGAGGTTGTGACTCTCAAGCTGTATCCTGTTGTTTCCAGGAATCACATCCGCTTGGTGTTCTGCCCTGCTATTTCAGAGTCCAAGGTTGGCAGAACTTGTGTGACAGCTTGGGCAGGTCCTGGTCTGGCCCAAATGGCAAGACACTGGCTGCCAGGCCTTTGGAGCTGAGATTCAGGGCTGCATTTAAAGCTACAGTGCTCAGCACTGGCCTCCCTAAGAATCTTCCAGTCTGGCCCTGTTTTAAACAGAAAGCTGAGCTCTTTGAAGAGTTAGATGTTGGATAGTTTTCTGACTACCTGACTCCTCCAAGCCTCTCAGTCAGACTTCTTGTATTCTTACGGTTCCACAATTGAAGAGTTGGCCAACAACTGCCTTGAAAAGTTCCCCAGTGGTTTTGGGGTGATCTTTGTCCAGGGAGCGAATATGGCAATGATTTTTTTGCAAGAGAATGTGTGCTAGAATAATAGCTGCCTTGAGGATTCTGAGTCTGGATTCAGCGAAACAAGAACACTGATTGAGTGATGGCTGGAGGTGGGGAGGGAAACAGTTGGGGTCAATGTCACTTACTTGCCAGATCTAGGTCAGTTCTTGTGTGCCCTGCCATCTACAACCCTTGCTGCTCACTTGAGCACAGCGCTGCAGCATGATCATGACTGCAAAGTACCCAGCCATGCGGTATGAAAAATGAAGACATACCCCCGCCCAGCCATGTAATATGAAAAACACACGGTGGCTGAATACTTTCCAGACAGCCCTCATACATAAATGCTTAGGGACTGGACACCTCAGAGCCCCCAGCCCAGCCCTGTGGTTAACACCTACAGAGAAGTATTAACACCAAGCAGAACATAACATCTGTGTATCTACTTTCACTGTTTCCAGACACATACTGTGATCCTTTCTAGAAAAATCAAGAGCCTTCCCTGCAATATCCAGTCATCCATTTCTATAGTACCTTCCTGACAAAAGCCGTAAGGACAGATAGGCTGTGGCTTCCATCGATAGTTAGCAAACAGAATCTTGCTTGAGAGTTTGATCTTATCAACACAAGGATGGCTCTAATCTTTCAGAATGGCTCTTCCGAAGTGCTGGGCAGGCAAGGTGAGACAGAACAAGGGCCTTCCTGACATCCTATTCTCTTCCCTGCGCCAGGTAGGAGCTGGCTGGCTTTCCTTCCATGCCACATGACTTTGAAAACAGAGAAAACAAGCCTGGGAACTTTTCTGGCTTAAGACCTCATTCTACCCTTTGTTGTCACACCCTAACCAGGGGAATTCCTCAAAATGGGATCTAGATACTTGGTGTTAACACTAGAGTTTAGCTGAGGACTAGAGAGAAACCTATTACACCCTTCCTGTCCATGCAACTAGAAAGAAATCCCTTTTCCTAAAGGACATCCTTATACTTCTGCTGCAAGGGTCAAACACTTGCCACAGGGATACTTCTAGTGAGTGGCAGCTCCCATCCTCCCCCAGTAGGTACCAAGCCCACTGGAAGTGGGAACACTCAGAGAACTCCCCAGGTACACAATTAGAAAGGGACCTAAGGTACAGCAGACTCCCTATCTGTATCCATGGGAAGCACTGGAGACCCCACCCACTCCCTGCCTTTCAACCCAGGCCCAGCTGTCTCAGGCCAGCTTCTTAGAAAGCTAAGCCCTCTGAATAGCCACATCACAGAATGAGGACAAATGGAATTTGCAAAGTCTTCTCTTTCCAGGACAAACCCATTTTCAGATCAGAGGCCTGCACCATTCCCTTAAGTGCAGATCCAGGACAGTTATCAGGGACACGTCCTGAAGTGTTAAATGGCTTCAAAAATTTTCAGAAGGTCACAGTGACTGGAGTGGCCTCAGCGGCAGGCAGTATCTTCCAAGCACAGGGAAGGAAGTCAGTGAGCTTTGCTTGTGTAGTTTTTAGGTTTGATGCTGCACTTGGTTTCCGTCTCTGAGCCTTCCTGGACCTTACCTGCAGCTGGCCAGAAACCGGGGTTGTTTTCAACCCTGAATAGCCATTCCTAGCATCATCTCCATTTCCTTTCTTTAAACCATTGCAACTTATCTCTGAGAATGCACTCAGAAGACATTAATTCATTTCCAAATTATGGTGATTCTTTTGCTCATTTTTCGTTTTCTCCTACATCATTTGAGATAGGTACTAAGACACCCAAAGCAACTTTAAGCTTCTGATAAACAACTCAAATTCTAAAAAAAAAGAAATGACCTTCCTATTCACATTGGAAATATTCCATAAGCTAAAAATCAAGGTACAAAAAAAAGTAGTCATTACTCTAAGGACTAACGTCTATACACACAAAAATAAAGATTTCCAATGTAAATTTTACTATTTTATTTGTGAAAAAACTACAAGCAGAATTCATAAATAGACATTTCTATTTAAAGCAGGAAAATGATAAAGTGGCTTCTAATAACATAGTCGTGCACATGCCAGTAACAGGAATATATTAACATCTTTTATTTGCTAGACAAAGAGCAGTGTCCAATATAAATTTCCCCCAAACATTTAAGACCTGTGAATTTCTGACCAGTTCACAAAACCACCAACTGACACTTTAGCATGAAGAAAAAAACAAACCTAACAGACTGTCAGCTCTAAAGACGTTACAGAGCAGAAACTTCCAAAAGCGTTATACAAGCTGTCTTTCTGGGCAAATGAAAAATATAGCTCGTATAATACATTAACAAAAATTCACAAGATAAGATTATGTTTTGACATACTTAACAAGCATTCTATTTGTCTCCAACAAACAAAGCTAAGGAAATAATGTAACCATCTTTACACAGTAAATTAAGGTTACAAGTCATACACAAGAACAGAACTGCTTGCGCATTAAAAACTGTTCAGCTCCATTGTCATACTCTAAATGTTGGCTCTTAAACCATTTTCGGTTACATACAAGCAAAGGTTATTATATATTCAGCAATTAATAAATTTTCAATAATTTAAGATACGGTAGCTTAAAAAAGTAGACTGAGAATGGTCTTGATAAGGCAGGTGAAACATCTTAGTGGAACTAAACTCACAGAAGCTTCTGCCAATGTTTTTAAATATCCAGATTGAAACTGAAAGGTTTTGATTAAAATATTCTGTGGGTGTCAAAATGTCTTTTTTTTTTTTAACTGAATGACTCAAGTAGAGCAAGTCAGGTAAGCGCCGTGTGCGCACACGCGCGCACGCACAAGGGTGGAAGATTGTGTGGTATTAAAACAAATGGAAACTTGCAAGCATAACACTGTGCTTTTTTTGTTTTTGTTTTTTTAACCTGCTTTCTGTGCCACTGAATACCAAGTATTTCTGGTCCTCTTTTAATATATATCTTTGTAATCTACACTAGTGTTTTTATGCGCTACCTACTAATTGTAGGGCCAACTGCAAATGCAGGAAGTTACAGGAATTCCATTTCCAGAATACATGCCTGAGGGATGGTATCATTTTTCAGAAATTAAAAGTCTAAAGTACCGACCACCTTACTGTCCCAACACAGTAAACAACAGCAGCTAAAGGGCTGGCCCTGTAACATCTGATTGCTCTAACTCCCAATGTTAGCTGCAGTTTCTACCAGGATGACAATATCATGCTGCATGTTCTAAAGTTAATTATCTCCTTCCTTCTCCTCTCCCCATTCTTTTATCATGGAGGCAAAACTAAACAACCAAGACACTGGCAATGAATTAATGAGCAGCCTATGAGTAGCTGATTAATCAGTCTTTCCCACTAATCTAGGGGGTCCAATCACTTTACATGAAACTAGTTTTCAAAAAAGTACACAGTGTTTCTGAACAAAGTGCATATCAACACTTAACTGGTTCAAAAAGCAGTGCAACCCATGAGTTTGGTGGTGTTTTAATTTTTTTTTTTAAAAAGTTAATTTAAAAACTTAGCAATTCCTTACACCTCTGGAAAATAAATATGGCTGACTAATTTACCCTCCCTGAGACCCTTAATAAAAGGAATATTAAAACTTTAGAAGGAATGTCTTTGCAATATCCCACTAATATTAAAATGTGGATTTAAAATTCATAGTCAAATCACTATGTATTATATATTCTAATGCTTATAGAAAGCATCTGATTTCCTTTGGTTCATTAATAAATACTTTAAAAATGTATTTAAAAAGATAAGCACAGCTTGCATCCCAGATACAAGTATTTTAAAAAGAGGGGAACATTGTCCGTGCATTTGAGAGTAGGACCACAGCAACAAATGGCACTGCTTTATAATCTAGACCTTTAAGAAAAGAATTTAAGTTATAGTACACCAATGACTACTGAATAGTTTTAATGTAAATGTGAAAGGAACCTTTCCTTTGGCTACTCAATTCAAGCTGTTAAATTTTTTTACTTGTTGCCTCCACAGACAGAAATTACTTGCATTATTAAGCAAACCAGGTTTTCAACACCAAAATGTGGTGCTGCATTACAAATTGGGCTGCCCTCCCAGTGAGTCCCAGGCTTGAAAAAGACTCTGAAGTACTACAAAGTGTGTGTGTGTTTATGAACGTAAAAGTCAAATAGAAGTCGGACCTCTGATCCAAACAAAGCAAAGCAAACAAAACAAAAATTCTTTTGAGGAGGAAGGGGTGAGATCATGTTAGTGGTCTTTGATTTTTTTGTAAGACAGTTAAAAAAAAGTGAAAACAAAAACAGTTTACTCATGCTATCTTTATATCAAGGAAGAAAAAGATGGCTTTCTGCTGGCAGTGAGCAGGAGCTCTCCCAGCAACTCCGCCGCTGGGGCTCAAGCCAGTCACTACTACAGTTCCTTCCCACAGCAGGGAACCAAAAAAGTCACCAAACACTGAAAAGCTCCACGTTGGGCTGGATGTGTGGCTGATAATTTTTGTTCAGGAAAATGAATCATAGGACATTCTGCGAAAGAAAAACAGTTCTCACAACTGAGTGGGTAGGGGTAGGGTGAGGGTTCATCAACCAGAGGACATGAAGCAAACCAATTTCAATCACAAAACATCACCTCTGCAATGTCGTATGGAAAGTAGAAACAAGGAATTGCTTCCTGTATGGACCAAAAAATAAGAGTTCAGACTGTTTCAGTCCTAAAACTAAGAGATATTTCTAGATTTACCTCAGCCATGAGTAGAGGTCTGGAAAATGGATGGAATCTGAGTACAGAATACCGTATTTTCATGAGTGCTTATGTAAGAACAGCAATGTTAACATGTAACCGTAATTTACACGAATACTTGGCATTCTGGAGCTAGTTTAGTTACTTTTGAATGATCAAAGCCCTCCCCAGCTAAACCACTTGTGATTTGTCAGTTATTCCATTGCGAATGCAGGCTATCTGGAGCAGTCTTTAAATTTGAGATCACATTGTTTAAAAAATATATATTTTTATATTGTCCAGTACTCTTTAGACAGATGAGAGAGCTGAGTTCCCATGTAGGTTGGAACATACTTCACATAAGACTGATTTTAATTTAATTTCAGCACTTTCATAGAAGGGACTGTCCCAGATCTGTAACTGTTCAATGTTGTATTCACTTCACAGTGTATCAAGCACCAGCGTTGCCATGGATTGGTTTCAAATAACCCTTTATATATAATTTTATATTTATATATATATAGTTATATCAAAACTGATAGTACATAGTATAACTGGAAGAAAGAACTAAACTTAGAAAGGATATGCTGAAAGGATGGAGTTTGTGAACACAATAAATAAAAGTTCCCTCCCCCTCCCAAACCTCCCTCCCAACAAAACAAAAACAAAAAACCAGTTGTAATGTACATGGAAAATTGTGCACAGCAGATTTTTTTTTTTTTTATAAAAAGTAGATTCAGGAGCACATCCAATTATAAATGATTGTTAGGAAAATCATATAAAACAATGGAATACATAAAAGTGTCAAGAGTAATCGTCAGGGTGCGAAATTCCTTGGTGGCCAGATGCCCATGGCGAGCAGGAATTATCCTGGCAGCATCATTAAGAGGTCGATGTCCACAGAAGATTCTCCAGGGGTGCAAGCAGCATGGGCAGGTGGAGGATTTGAATTTCATACCCTGATTCATAGTTTTCACAATTCCATGTGCAATTTCAGAAAGATTCATCATTTACTGCTGACATGTCGCCCTTTGGCGTGGAGGAACGGGAGGAGCCCTTGTCTGTGCTCTCTGACCCCGAGCTGCTCTGGTTCTGCTGTTCTGACCCTGCACTGGAGGTCACTGTGGATGAGGATGTCGAGGAGGAGCGAGTCTTTTCCTTAAAGTCTGTGATAATGACGGTGACGTTGCCTACAGTTACTGCCAACTGCTGTGCAGTGCTCCTGTCCACGTTTTTCAGCCGGGGCCTGAAAGCAACACCACAGGGGAATAGCCGATTAAATAATGTATGGATTAAAAACAGCTTCTGACAAAATGTCGTCAATACACACAAAGATTTCATGACACTATGGCAATGAATCTCAACTGCTTACCATACGCGCCAAAGATGACTGCAAGTGTGCTGATCAACTTTAGCAGTTATCATCAGCTAGCAAAGCTTTGGACCACTACAAAGTTAGTATTTATCTTTCTCCTATTTTAGCAACAGTATTTAAATATTTGATTAACGAATCCACACCTAGCTCTCTTCATCTCACTTTCTTATCCTACAAACCCACTTGGGTTTTTGATTATGATTAAGTGAACCAGAGCAGCAATTCAGTATTTCATTCTAGTTATTCTGAGTACCTTGAGGTGTGATTCGTTTCGCTGGTCTTTGTTGTAGCATTTGCAGACTGTATACTGTTTGCTTCGCTAGGAGGATCTTTCAGAATATCAGACTTTGGTCTAAAGAGGGAGATACCAAAAAAAGAGGCATTTAAATAATGTCCGGGATTCACCTGCAAGACAGTATCAGGCACTTAAGCAGAAACTTACTTTGTTTTCTTGTTGGTATTTTTCTTGGTAACACTAGGGCTAATTTCCTTATCTTTCTCAGGTTTCTCTTTGTCTTGCTTTTCCACTTTCTCCTTCTTCTCCTTTTTAGGGGGTGGTGGAGTGGCATATTGCTGTGCCACTTGCTGGGCCACCAGCTGAGAATTGATCCGAGGTTTTCTAAAACATGTGAAAAAAGATGTATCATTATTTGCTTTATAAATATTTTGTATAAGTTTTATTTGGTTCCACAAGTTCTTAGGTGTTTTATCATAAAACTAAATTACACGGTACATGTATATTATTTCTACATTATTGTTTTGATTTAGCAGGAAGAAGTCCATAATAATTTACTTTTAAAGAAATGGGGCTGAGCGCCTATAGCTCAACCGGCTAAGGCGCCAGCCACGTACACCTAAGGTGGCGGGTTCGAATCCCCAGCCCGGACCCGCCAAACAACAATAACGGCTGCAACCAAAAAACAGCCGGGTGTTGTGGCGGGCGCCTGTGGTCCCAGCTACTTGGGAGGCGGAGGCAAGAGACTCGCTTAAGCCCAGGAGTTGGAGGTTGCTGTGAGCTGTAAGGCCACAGGCACTCTACCCAGGGGGACAGCTTGAGGCTCTGTCTCAAAAAAAAAAAAAAAAACCACATTCATCATCGATCTCTGTGAATGTTGTAAATAACATCACTAAACATAACAATTAGCTGAACAGAAAGTGCCTGTGAGCTGACAGGAAGGCAAACTAATGAATAATGTTCACTTGGGCCCGGCATGGTGGCTCAGGCCTATAATTCCAGCGCTTTGGAAGGCAGAGGCAGGAGGATCTCTTGATGACAGGCAATCAAAGCCAGCCTGAGCAACACAGCAAGATCCTCATCTCTACAAAATGTTTTAAAAAGTAGCAGGGCATGGTGTCATGATCCTGGAGTCCCAGCAACTTACTGGTTGTAGTGAGAGGACTTCTGGAGCCCAGGAATTCGAGGCTACAGTGGGCTATGACTGTCCCACTGCACTCTAGCCTGGGGGACCAAAGCAAGACTCTGTGTAAAAATTTTTTTAAAAAAGAATATATTTATATGGTGTTAAGATTCGAAAAAGAAATAAAATGTAAGATCATCCCAAGTCCTTTTGGTCAGACTTGAGCTCAAATAACTGTTAGTAGAAATAAAGGTGTTTGAAAAGAAAACAACAAAAACCCACCTATGGATGCCCAGCAGTGACTTAGGAAGGAAGCACTGGTTAACACCGGGCTTCTGTGCCCTTCTGTTTGCAGGATACCCTGGAAGGCAGGGATTGAAACCCCTGGGAAAAGTCACAGGAAGAGTTTAGAGACTGACAGTGACCTTCAAGTGCCTTCAAACGATGCAAGTGGCATCCTTTCTGCTCCTCGTTCCTCTCTCTCTTTCCCCGCCCCCATCCAGCCAGTGCCGTGTGCTCGGGAAACACTAGGCTCTTGCTCCACGGCATGCATGCCTTTGAATATTTTGTAGATGAAGTAAGAAAAATGAGCTTCCTGTGCCTGGAGTTTCGACTTCGGTTCTGTTCATTACAGGCACTTGTCCAGCTTCACGTGTAGCAACTTGGCCCCTTTGTGTGAGGTTGTCAGGAGAGTCCAGAGGAGAAAATGACTTTACTTTTGGGAGAACAAGAGTGAGAAAACAATCAAATAGCCACAGGAAGTATTTAGGCCAGCAGTCCCAACCTTTTTGGCACCAGGGACTGGTTTCCTGGAAGACAATTTTTCCACAAACTGGTGTAGGGAAGGCTGGGTTGATTCAAGTGCGTTACATTTCCACCTGAGATAATCAGGCATTAGATTCTCATAGGAGCAAGCAACCCAGATCCCAGGCACACAGCCTAGATCCCCCACATGCACAGTTCACAGTTCGGTTGACACCCCGTAAGAATCTTACGTGGTGGAGCTCAGGTGGTGAGTCCAGCCAGCAGCTGTAAATTCAGATGAGCCTGCTGCGCACCTCCTGCTGAACGGCCTGGTTCACACAGGTCACAGTACTGGTCTGCTGCCAGGGGAATGGGGACCACAGATTTATAGGGTGTCTGCTCTAAAAATGCCCAGACATGTTCTTTTATCTGACCCCCACAGCCTCCCTCCAGGTGGGGAGCAGAGCAGTACTGAGAGTAGGGTGCAACTGCTGCAAGCCTTCCTGCTGGTTCTGCTCTCACATGGCTCAACCCTGGCCTGAGCCTGTCTTTCTAGTTCCTCTACTTCTGCTGTCCCTCTAAGGCGGCATCATCTCCACTCCCTCTCCAACCTTCTCTTAGTCACTGGGACCCTCTGAGAATGTGCATACATGAAGTAACTCAGGTGCAAGAGAAGGTGAAAACAATGAGACAGCTACTGTTCAGGGAGAAAGACGGTGGGTATGGGGTGTTACACCGGACACCTCAGAGGATAGGGAATCTGGTTTTTGCATGGAATCCAAGACCCAAATTTGCAATAGTCTGAAGAATTTTGGGGGCTCATGCATGTGTTTGCAAGGTAACATTTACATTTGCTGTGGACATGTGCTACATAAATGTCACTGAGGAAGTAGTGCTCTTTGGCAGGGCATCCCTGACAAACAGCCGGATTCTGAAGCTGGAGGCAGGCATTTTTTTGGTAAGTGATCACAGGGAATAGAGTTAGAGGATGGATATAGGGAGTGGAAGAGGGAAGGGGAGAAAGTTGATACAAGATGCTTTGGGGGTTCAACGCTTGGACCTTCTGAGGAGCCTCCTGAGATGTGCTACAGAATTGTCCACCCAGAGGACAAAGGGAGAAGAGATGACTCCTCAGTTCCCATCCCATAATGGTAAGTGTGGCCCTGTGGGGTTCTACAGGTTCTCTTAGGTACCCACAGTGCACCCCAAGACTGGCAACATGGGCTGGCTGGTCCCACCTGCTTAAAGCTGGTCAGAGCCTGTGTGAAGCTGGTCACCTCAGCAGTGTCTGCAGTGGGGGTGACAGAGGGCCCCTAGGATTTGCAGAGGTACACAGGGGAGCCCATAGGACAGGAGAACCAGCTGCTACCTTTTAAGAATAAAACAACAGTACAGGAGAGGCTGAGAACACTTCTTCTTAGTTATGCTGAAAACTTAAAAATTACTAATTCCTAGGAGGTGCAGTGGTACACACCTGTAGTCCTTAACTATTCAGGAGGCTGAGGCAAGAAGATTGCTCAAGCCCAAGAGTTTGCGGTTGCTGTGAGCTACAATGATACCACGGCACTCTACCCAAGGTGACAGAGTGAGACTCTGCCTCAAAACAAACAAACAAACAAACAAACAAACAAACAAAAACACTGATCCCTTTATTTTTCCTGGAATAAATTTCTCTGAAAAACTTTTCACACCATAAGTACACCTAATGTTCTTAGGAGTTTATTATGAAAGATGGAACTTTTTTTTTTTTTTTTGAGACAGAGCCTCAAGCTGTCCCCAACCTCCAACTCCTGGGTTCAAGCGAGTCTCTTGCCTCTGCCTCCCAAGTAGCTGGGACCACAGGCGCCCGCCACAACCCCCGGCTATTTTTTGGTTGCAGCCATCATTGTTGTTTGGCGGGTCCGGACTGGGGACTCAAACCCGCCACCTTAGGTGTACATGGCTGGCGCCTTAGCCGGTTGAGCTATAGGCGCTGAGCCATGAAAGATGGAACTTTGTCTAAGAGTTCTTAAATCTAAGTGGGCATCATGATATAGTCTCCTCACAATCCCTTCCACTCCTCACCCAGTGTGTGGGATGTGGGAGGCCAGGAGATTGGCCCCATCCTCCACTTCAGAGATAGGGCCCTGGTTATTTCAATTCAGTCAAGGTCATCCTAGTCTCCTTTAGTCAAAGATGGGATCGAGGACTTCAGGCTGAAACCAGTCAGCACCTGGCCTTGCCATTGTATATGATCGAATTAGTACTAGAAGTTCCAGAAGCTTCTTCCCCAGGATGGCCCAGTATAAATGGATATGAGAGCTTTGATAGCTACACCCGTTTCTGCACCCTTGAGTGAAGGCAGCTAAGAGCAACCCCAGCCAAACACCACACAAAAAAATGGAGAGGCAGCCGTGGATGAAGCCATCCTATCTTGGACTTGAGTTGTGTGAAGCCATTTCAATTCAGGTTAGCAGCCAAAAGATTCTTAACTGACACTGAGTGAGTCTCCGCGACTTTTAATCAATATTTAATCCTTAGGAGCATTTTTGTTCTAAGAAAGAAAACCTTCCTTTCCCTAGGCCAGGGTAGATTTCTCTTGGGTACACACACCAACCTGCTTGCAGTTGCATTGGTTTGATGATCAAGAAGTAACTGTTTCATGTTAGCCCATCCAAACCTCTTTCAAATCATCTTTTGTTCCTACAGAAACAATTTGACCAACTAAGCTGCCATTTGCCTTGAAAATATATTTCTCCCTTAACCTGAACAATTACACTGTGTTGTTAGGAAAGATTTCATGGCATTTTCCAAGGAAGTTCTAGAACTCAGTGCTATTTTTCTAAGTGTAGCTTCTGTAATGCAATGAATATCAATTTTTTCTTATTACAATAATTCCTATCACATTTATATTTTCTATCTCAAGGACTTCATTTGGTGGCTCTGTTTTGCAGTAGTTTCTAGAGAAGTTGTCCTTAATTTATGTGGGGTTCTCTAGAATGCCTCCTTGGCAGAAAGAAAACTAAGCAATACTATAGGCAGGTCTCTTGGGAAAGCACAGCTTTCTCTACTTCAGAGGACTGTGTCCTTGGACCCTTCCCTGTGGCGTTGTGTCCCTGGCCATCACTCATTCTCCACAGCATCTGCAGCATATTCGTTAGAAGCTGAGCGAGGGACCACTTCTGTGTGACAAGTACTAGGATGACGAACTTGGTTCATGCTAAGCATCCATGGAGGGAAATATCCCAAATCCATGGTCCAGCCTTCCTGCCACTACCCAGGAGGCTTAGTGAAATAGGACTTTTGACTTCACATTTTTATATGATTATTGGTCAGGTAGGTCAAAGTACCTTTTCCCTCCTGACTCAGAAATGCTAATGAATCAGGAACTAATAAATGCCAGCTTTCTGAAATTACTAAAACAAGGGTTATAAATATTCACTTTCCATCAATTCATATTTAATAAGTCTTATTCAAATTTAAATCAATTTATTCCAAAGGCTTAAAACTCTTTCAAGTTATAGTTTCCAGATGTAATCCTCTTATGGACTGCTGCCTGTGTCAATTTTTACTCTTACAAATACATATTTTATTATTTGAAAAGCTACTACATTGAAATAAGTCTAAAAGGCATCAAGGATCTCCCATGTAGTCAAGACTTATTTGGCTTATTTTTTTCAGGGACTAAATAAAAAAAGGTAGCTCAGTAGTGGTTTATCTATATAGCACAGATTTTAAAGTTTCTATTTTTAATGGAATTAGCAAGTAATAATTCACAAGGATACTTGGTGGTGCCCAACAACATGAGCTTTGAAGAACAGAGTATTGTCCTGTGGAAGCCAGGGTGAGGGACCAGCATGGGTCGGCACATGGGTCCTGGTCTGTGCTCCCAAATCACAGGGACACAGCAAGAGAGTCCTCTTTTCTGAACCTCTGTTTCTTTTCTTGAGAAATGGAAATAATGATATCCTAAAGATTGTTGAAGGACGTGAGTGAGATACGAGCAGATCCTAATTTCCTTTCTCCCTTTTCATCTCGTAGAAACACTCCAAGAGAAAGAAAGTCAAGCCCTGTTGATTTCTGAGGTTCCTTCCTCTTCTTACCATTCCTTCCCTTCTGTTCTCCTGGAGAGCTGTGATCCACAGAGGTTTGCTGCGAAATCGTGAGTGAGCAACCAGGGCAGATCAACATTGACATGTTCTCTAAGACAGTCAACTGGCTGCCCAAATTCGGTACATGCAGACTGAAGCTTGTGTTTTGCAAAGAAACGTGTAAAGACCAAACAGATGGGGGAGTTTGCCTTTTCTGGTCTTGAATACATCCGTATCTTTTAAAGCTTCTCCATCACAAAGACTTCTCTTCAAAAATTTTTGTCACAAACCAACCATGTAACTTGGAGAATTAAAAGTGTTCTGGAAAAAATTGTCTTTCAATGCCGAAGTCCAGACAGGTTGCTTGAGGTGAGGATCAGCCAGGTTACTATCATACCAGGGTGTACGCATCTCATCTATTATCTTTCTCCTTTTTCCAGCCCTGGCTGATGCTTTGGGTTTTTTTTTCAGTACAAGGTTCACCTTGCATGTGTGTGTTTGTGACTTTGGGAACTACCTAAAATAGACATATCAAAAGAAGGATCCTTCTTCTTCTATTATTAAAAGGGCTAGGATACTCTTAACTCATCACCTATCAGGGGATTGGTCTCCTAATACAGATGACAATGTTTCAAGTTGTTAAGACTGTAGCGTTTGGGATCAAGATGTAAAGGTTTGAAAGGTCTTGAGCAAGTCACCTACCCTCTCTAGAAAATGGAGATGATAGTTTTGCTTACTTCATCATCCTACTATGGAGACTAAGCAAAAAACATGCACATGGAAAGCCCAGTGCATTGGCCAGAATATGAAAAAGCCTCAATGTGTGTCTGTCTGTGACAGTACATAGATGGAGATATTGCCTATCTGGGGGCCTTGGGTGGATGGACTACATGCGGCTCGCGCTGCAGCTATGGAAAATTCCAAGCAGAGGTCTTTGATACCTTCTTGCTCCCATAATCAATACCCCTTACCAATAGATGCTTTCAGAAGCCTTTTGGAGAAATACTCTTCTTGGAAGTCCTGGGCTATGCTCAGGGATCACTTGGGAGTTTTTAGAAACTGGGAAGAATCTCCCCACAGCTAAACAATGGAAAACAATGTAGGGAAACGTGAAGAAGAATGTGTGTGGGCTTCTTCCACGTGGGCGAAACAAGACAGTCGTGACTAAGGCTGGATTTACTATTCCTTGGCAGAAAGCACAGTGTTTATTCAAAGTTGAGTCTAGAGTGAAAGAGAGTATAGACAAATGGAAAGCACTGTCAGGGAGAGTTTGCATCTCAGGTTCATGACCACACATCTACCCACACAAAAACACACAGAAACTTGCTGCTCCCACCAACTGCAAATATATAAAAAGGAAAACTGAAAACAGATCTCCTGTCTTATTGAAGTCCTCTGCCTTATTACTTTCACTGCCTGGATAATGGGTGTCAGTAAATGCAAAAGACATTTCTAAATCCAGAGATTGATCAAAAAAAGATACTTGCCTGGAGTTCCCCAAAATCACCCAATTCTAGAGCTCAGTACATTCTACTTTTAATTTTGCAAATGAATAAACTATGAATTACAAGGAAGAAGAAGTTGTAAGATATATGTAAGAAAAGGGTTTAAAACTAAGTGGCACAAAGGCAAACAAATCCCACTGGGCTGACCCCCAAGTTCAAAGCTTTTCCATTACCACCATACGACACTCAGAAAACTTACAGGTCACTAATGTTTTTATTTTGTGAAGAAAAATTTGTCATGCTAACTGACTGGTATAGTTAACTAGGAATAGTTAACTCAATTTGACTGTCAGAAGTTGACTTTCTTTACACAAGCAAAGCCATCCCAAGGTAAGCAACCGAGAAGTATTTTGCCTTCATGCATTAAATCTAAACTCTTCCACGAACACCATTTCCCAGGTTCTCATGATGACCTTGAAGGCAAAGCCAGAGGCAGAGCCCAGGTGGCTGTGACTCATCCACATTTGGTATCTCTGGTGGAAAGAAAGAAACCTGAGGTTTCACAATAGAATGAGAAAGGAAATGAAGGTCACATTCCCCTTGATCCACAGCGTGAGTGAAGTACTGGTACTAGGACACATCTGGTGCAAGAGGGAAGGAACAGGGGGATGTCAGTGGGTCCACCGGCTGCTCCCGAGAACAACGGGGCCTGCACCAACCTGCACCACCAAGGGTTTCCCGAACGGCCCCTGTGACATGTTGTCTAATGTGGTATCTCTGTTGTTTCTAGCTATAAACACTGAAGGAAGACCCATTCCAAGTACGAGAACTCTGTTTAATCCCTCCCTGGGATATTCTTTTCCAAAGTTGAGTATTAGGATAAAGACATCAAATCTGTTGTCCCCGATTTTCAATTTAGATTCACAATTGTCCTGACTGTTTTGTTTCCCCTGCACGGGGGAAGCCGACACGTTTTCTTCCACAGTTCCCTGTATTGATTTTGATCTTTTAGCTCTGAGGAGAGTCTGCCCAGCTTCTAGGATTTTCGAGAGATCCCTGAGCATAGCCCAGAAGGTCCAGAAAGAGTGGCTTCTGGTGTTCCTGTTGGTTTGGGGGATTGACACAGTGCAGTCTGGCATCAAAGAACTCTGCTTGGAATTTTCCACAGCTGCAGTGCAAGCCTAGGCGCCCAGACAGACAGGTAGTAAATATCTCCACCTACGTACAGCCGGAGACGGACACGTCCTGAGGCTTTGCCACATTCTGGTCAGTGCGTTAGGTTCTCCATGTACATTTCTGCTTAGGAGAACTTGGGACCTCAGCCCGGTCTCATTAAGAGTCCTTGGTCATTTACACACACACACAGAGTACAGTACTAGACTGCCTTTGAGGTGAGTGCTGATCTCAATATAATCCTATCTGCACTTTTGTCATTTGAATTTTAACTGGCTGAACAAACTTTGGCTCTGTTTCCCCTGCTAAAAATCTGTTAAACAAGAATGATAATTTTAAGTAACAACAAAAAAACCCCGCATAGCTCCAATTTCAGAAACTTCTAGGCTTTTCCTTCCGTCAGAGACGACGACTCCCTAATGACATAGTTCTTCTCATCACCACCTTTGGAGATCAAAATTTCTTTGTAGTGCCACCTTGATGGAACTCCTGTTGTTCTTCTGTAGAAACCTGCTCGATCTGTTATCTTATTTTTGTTCTAAAGACTAGAATAATAAGATACCAGGGAGATGAAGCAATATGTTTAGAACACACCACAACTCTGTTTATTGTACGCAACTTCTGATAAGCTGAGCCCTGGTTTAAACCAAACGCTCCTTTTGGTTTGTATTAGCGCTGTTTGTTGTCTCTGGGACTTCTTTTTTCAGTTTAAAGATTGTTGCCTTATGTGGGAGATTTACTGTAACCAGGCTAAATGTTCTGCAGCCCCTAAACATTTAGCTTGCCTTCTTTGTTTATGTGACTGAGCTGATCAGTGAACCTTACATAATAGGCTCTTGATTGAAAGTAACTGGTTTAACTTGTTGCATGACCAGGATGAAACTTGTAAATTAAAATACAATGCATTTATTCATGAGACATGTGTGTCACATAAAACATTTTTTAAAATGCTTTAAAATATTTTCTTTTAGCACTGTTTTTACTGTTATGCAATGAAGTCCCCTACAGCATGGTTTGAACATTGAACTTCCCCCAGCATGATAAAAATCTGATTTGCTTATCAAGTGGTACAAAACTTATGACTGTGAGGACTGAGGGGGTCTAATTACATCTAGTTTTGAAATTAGGAGCAATCAATTAATTTTGCTAACCCTTTACCCTTCAGGCAAGTTGTAATCTAGACATTGGATTTGTGCAAACTTGAGTGGGTAGAATAAAGCCAAAGACATCATTTGACAAATGATTCCTTAACCCTGCTGCCATGACGCCAGCCTGGTATGCACCTGCATGGCCTGTGTGCTGTCTTTGCTCTCATTGGTTTATTCTTCTCAATTCAGAATCGAGGGAGTTGTTTCAGGGTATCTCGTATCCCTTTCTGCCATGTACGTTCTTCGGAGGTTGTGCAAAGCCCCAGCTTTTCATGGTTTTTCTTGCCTCCCTCTGCAGGAAAGGAGGTTAATATATTTTTCCTGGACACGTTAAATGATATGACTTGCTTCCCACTGTTCCACTTATATAATATATGAAACATTGACTGTACTTGTATCTCAAGGGAAAACAGAAATTTAATTATATTAAAATTTCCATCAGGACATTTTATGATAAGCTAATAATTTTTCTATTACTTTTTACTTATTAGTATTACAATGTGTCAGGAAAAGCAATTTGGAGAATATGCTACAAAATTATCAAAACTTTAATGTTTACAAAACATAATTTCTTTAACATAACTACCTGCATTTGGATTAACTATATTATCTTGTCACATTTACAGGTGATATTTTGAATGGCTTGTTTAAACCTACAGATACCAAAAAGCAACGTGAGTTGAAGCACACCAAATCTTTGGAAGCACATTTTCTGGGTGACTATTGGTTTCATATCATGATTTATAATAGATGTGTCTTTGGTCAGTTTGCCTGGAAACATGAGGTCTGTGTACTCAGAGTGTGGCTGGAAATCTATAGAGGGTGCTCTCAGGAGAAGCACTGCGAGTGAGGGACGTGGATGTCAGCAGAGGAAGAGTGGAGCTGTGACACCTTTGCAAAAGAAAAGAAAAATAGGCAGAGAACAGAGTCCCCCCACAGGAAGCTCTGGGGCTAAGATCAGAACTGCCCTCCCTGGGAGAGGGGGCAGCTCCCTTTCCTCCTTCCGCCTCACCAGCCCCCCCCCCCGCCCCAGGCCATGGCAGGAGGCTGGTGCTTGTGCAACGGGTGTGAGATAATTCACAGACGCGCTCAGATGAGGGCCAATCCTTCCAGCATCTGGGTGACAAGCGTCTGGACTCTGAGGTAACATTTGGATGGACCACCCCAGGCCCCACCAGCAGATTCAGAAGACAAGTGGGTAGATGAGTGGTTTGGCAATAAGCCGGCAGGGTCACAGCAGCTGTGAAATTGTCTCCACAGATTCCATCAGCAACTTTAGCTCCTTTTCTGATCTGGCCCTTCTGGTGTCATGAAATAGAATGAAGGTAAATGATGTTACCTGACACCTCCCATGGACACTGAGAGAGGACGCCAGACTCCTGGGAAAGAGACAGAAGGCCAGTTTATTTTTGATAGTTGCTGGAGCACCAGCGTTTCAGTCGATTCCTCAATCCCCAGGTTCCGCTGGGTGATACTGCCGATGGCAGGTAGTGACACAGTGCAGGAAGCCTGGATGCAGGGAGCCAGATCTTCTTCTCTACAAGGCCCTGAGCACCTCTGCCCTTCGCCACAGGAGGAGTTGCTATCTCCATCTTCCGACATGGTTGGCTAGGTAAGCATCCTTGACGATCCAGTCTGGAACAAAGACATTGCCTTTGCTATCAAAACGTGATGTACAGAAACACAAGAGATCTGTGAAGAACTGTCACCATGCAGGACCTGCCTAGAGAGAGGAATGACTTGTGGCCACGAGCAGGACATCTAAATGTGACCAGTTGAGTTTGAATTTTGGTTCTCCTATGTCAGAGAATGTGATCGGGCAAGTTCTTTGACCTCTGCAAGCCTTAGCTTACTCATCTGTGAGATGGAAATAATAAAGCCTCCATGACATGCAGCTATGGCAGTGATGCACTGACAAAAGCCACGTAAAGTGGCCGACGTGGTAGTCAGGTGCTCGGTTAAGGGTCACACTGTGACGTGGCAGCCTGCACACAGACCAGCTGCCTGGCTATTTTTCCTAAGCAGGATCATAAACAGGAGAAAAGATTTTCCTCAAAGTTTTTAGCTAAAGGAGAGGTGTTGAACCCTCCACACTTCCCTTAAGCTCCCCCCAGCCCGACTGTGTTTGTTTCTGTTCCTGCTGCCACTCAGGTTTGGCCTAAGGAAAGCAGACAGCTACTTGCCTTCTACATACTGTGACTTGAGTAGTTCCACAAGCCTCAGTGACCTAAAGTGCTCCTCTGGCAGCCAGCCACAAATCTCCGGCCCAATCTCTTTTAACTCCCCTAATCCTTAGCTGTGTGTCCAGCCCCACCACAGCGGCCCCAGGGCTAGCCCTGACCTTGCAAAGAAGGGACACAAGGATCTCTATAACAGCAGCTCACATGCTCAGAGTCCCTGATGGCACAGGCAGTCTCACAGGAAGGGGGAAGGGGCAACCCTCTGGGGCCTCATCTGAAAACAGGACCTGCAAGGGCTCAAATGCTCCATCAGGGCTCCTGCCAAGGTACAACCACCTGCAGCCTTCACAGGAAGAGGAGATTGGGGAGAGGTGACAGAAAGCAGGGCAGAGAGGTGTGGGAAGGGCTGGGATGGCCCAAATCTGTGGGTCACACATCCTTTATCTTCCTGACCACCCACAAACGCCCTCTCCCTCCTCCCGAGTTACGTGTCCCTCTTCCTACCCAAGGCCAATTCTCCCACAGGGGTGTGGCATTACAAACCTCCATCTCTGAGGTCAGGCTCTCTCCCGCATCTGAAACCTCTTTCTTTTCTGGCTCCTTTCTGTCCTAATGCACTGCAGGCTCACGAAGCAGCAACCCTCGCCCCCCACCCCCGCCCCCCGGGCGCGGATTAGAAATTCAGAACCTTGGGTCCCACTCCAGACCTCTGAGTCAAAATCTGCATTTTAAACAACTCCTCAGGTAATCTAAATGCACATGCATAACATTGATTCTCAAATTCACCTGCACCCTTGAGTTACCCATGTAGATTCAAAAATTCAGACGTCTGGACCCTACCTGCAAAGGTTTTTATTTACTTGTAATCGAGGGAGGCCTGGACGTTAGAATTTTCCCCAGATGATTCTAATGTACAGTCAGGGCTAAGAACCGCTACTCTAGTATCTCCTTATTTTAAAGAAGTTTCCCCCCTTGAAACTGCCGCATACTGTCCCCAGCTTTGTATTTTGGTACTTGCTGTTTCTTCACGTGTCCCTCCCACAGGGACAGTTTCTTTGCTTCCTCATCTTGAATTCTCTCTGCGATGCTCCAATCGCACTTCTCTTCAGTTAGACGTCCAGAACGGCCTGCGGTGAGCCACCCCCAAACTCCATTTGACTGACCAGGCACTTGGCATCCAGTTCCTGACTTCACTTGTGCTGCCACCGACACGGAGGAATCACTCTCTCCTAGTTTCCACAATCAACCAGCTGGGCACTGGACGCCCCCACCAAGACACCCCACAGGCCTCTCCCAGGCGTCTCAAACTCAGTGTGTCCAAAGCTGAACTCTTAATTTTCCCATCCAAATTAGCTCTTCCCTGGGTCTTCTCAGTCAATGCCGCCTCCTTTTTGCTATCTCATTAAATGGCACCTAAATTAATCTGGTCGTCTGTGCTGGAAGTCCAGTTACTTCCTAACATCTCCCTCTATCAATTAATCACCAAATCTAATAGATTTGACCAACAAATTTCATTCCAAACTAGTCATTTTTTTTCATGGCCATTGGCATCCCTTTGCCCATCACCATCTCCCATCGTGACCCCTGCAACCTGCTTCTTTAATGACCTGCTTACTCTCTTCCCCACATCAATCGGCTGTCATTACAGTCTAGATCATTTCATCAGCTGCAGCTTGGAGCCCTTGAAGGTTCCCCACTGCACCCCAATAATCTGGCCCTCCTCACCTTTCCAGCTGATGCTTCCTCTCTTCTGAATGTTCCCTCCACTCAGCACTTTCAAGGATCATGTTCTTTCTCGCTGAGGGAATGTTTTTGTCATAAGGGAGGCTGCTATGCCTGGAATTGCTTCTTAAGTCCAGCCTTGATCGGATAGAAATGAGATGCAACCTCCTGCTCCAAGTTGTTCTCTTATGGAAAATATTTTTAAGGGAAGCCACTTGTCTTTCAACATCATCACTTTTTTTAAAGTATACTTTAAAAAAATCTCCAGTTTAGGTTGTCTGTACAGCTTTGTTGTGCTGTCGTAGGAATTTAGTAAATCTCGAGGGCTGTGACAGGCTTGTAGGTAGGAGGGCATCTTTCATAGGAGATTTAGTTATTCCTTTTTTATAGAGTCTAGTCTCTGAAATTTTTGCTACAAATAATCTGTCACTCAGTTTTATGACGTAAATGTATGTCCGAAAATACCTAAGGCAATTTGTTTCTTACTAACATAATGGCCTGTGGACCTTTACAAGGAAGAAAAGGGCGGCACCTGTGGCTCAAAAGGGTAGGGTGTGCTGGTCCCATATGCCCAAGGTGGCGGGTTCAAACCCAGCCCCCGCCAAAAACTGCAAATAAATAAATAAATGGAAGAAAAAAGAGGAGGATAAGAAAAAATTAGGAGGAAGGGAAGAAAAAATTCTCTGAACCTATAAAACTTGAAACAAACTTTAGAAATAGTTATTGCCAAAGCGATGGGTGTGCGTATTTTTTTGAAAAGTATGTTAGTAATCAACTGTTGGTTGAATAACTTTAAAAGTCGAGGTTTATTTGCTTCATTTGCCCTGAATAAAGCTGGTGGATTGTATCAAGGCATTTCCTGGTTAGATGCTGTGTGAGAGTTATACCTGGTGTTACCAGGGGAGCCTGGAGGAAGGGTAGGCCAGGTTTCTTTATATTACTTTTTTCAGCTACATCTTCCGTAATATTATGTATAGAAAATAATTCAACTATCTCAAAATTAAAATTAAAGATGTATCATCAGAATAGTATCATCTGGATAAGGCAATAAAGAGTTAGGTAGATAGACAGACGGAAAAATAGAGGCTTTGCTTTTTCCAATGTCCTTCAGGGCTCTGAAGCATTGACGATCTTCTCCGTCCCATCCCTGAAAGGAAAACATACTAGTATTCTTTGTACTGGAAAAGGCTTTTATTACAGCCATAAAGGATAATGGATTGATCTCATTCCATCATTTTTTTCCCAGCCAAAGTTATGAACGTTTTAGTTCCACCTAGATGTTGTCAGTCAGGGTAAAACATATCTTCAACACAAATTACACAAAAATAGGTAAAGTCTTCCTTTCACTTTTTTCATGATGATATAGTTTATTGGTTTACTCAAAAATAAACTCCGAATTTAGGAACTGAAGTATGCCATAAATGTTTCCTTCCATGTTCTAGGTGCTGTGATAACACACCCATAACTTACGAAAGAATTAGCAAGAAAAAAATCCACTTTTTCTTTTAAATGATTTTGCTTAAATTATCTTTCAAGCACAAATGTTGTTTTATTTTAAAAGTACTATTTAGGTTTTCTTTTGTTAGTTCTTCAAAATTTTAAAAGATCGGCTCGGCGCCTATAGCTCAACCGGCTAAGGCGCCAGCCACGTACACCTAAGGTGGTGGCGGGTTTGAATCCCCAGCCCAGACCCGCCAAACAACAATGATGGCTGCAACCAAAAAAATAGCTGGGCACTGTGGCGGGTGCCTGTGGTCCCAGCTACTTGGGAGGCGGAGGCAAGAGACTCGCTTGAGCCCAGGAGTTGGAGGTTGCTGTGAGCTGTAATGCCA
>CAUYTI010086143.1:0-11443 GCA_963575145.1 Galago senegalensis | reverse complement strand
GCGCCTGTGGTCCCAGCTACTTGGGAGGCAGAGGCAAGAGACTTGCTTGAGCCCAGGAGTTGGAGGTTGCTGTGAGCTGTAATGCCACGGCACTCTACCCAGGGGGACAGCTTGAGGCTCTGTCTCAAAAAAAAAAAAAGATTCATCATGGTTTAAGAAAATTTGTAAGGCCAGGCATGGTGGCTCACTCCTGTAATACTAACACTCTGGGAGGCCAAGGCGGGTGAATTGCCTGAGCTCACAGGTTTGAGACCAGCCTGAGCCAGAGTGAGACTCCCCATCTCTAAAAATAGCCAGGCATTGTGGTGGGCTCCTGTAGTCCCAGCTACTTGGGAGGCTAAGGCAAGAGAGTCACTTGAACCCAAGAGCTTGAGGTTTCTGTGAGCTATGATGCCACAGTACTCTACTAAGGACAACAAAGTGAGCCCCCCCCACAAAAATCTTGTAACCTCTTTCAATCTTACAGCTCATATATGAAAAAATTTCATAGAAGCTTTACCAAATATAAAATAATCCTAAAAATATACATGGCATTACTATTAGTAAATTATGAAACTGAAAAAAACTTCTCTAAATTATCAATAATAAAAAGAAATGTCAGTCAAGCATGCACAACTAAATTTCTTTGCTGCCTACAGAAAACTATATTATAAAACCATTGTTACATGAAGAGGTAATAAAAGATTATGTAGTCAAAAATAGGAGAAATGGCATATTTTTTCTGGATTTTGTGATATTTACAATAATTATCAATTTTTTAAAATTTAAAATCACTATTTCCTCTACTTTGGTGCATGCAGCAATAGCTGTGGGTCTCCTGATCCCCTTTAGCAGCCAGTAGGCTCATCTCAGAGCTACTGCAGGTGCTGACTACTGAGGACCCACACCTATACCCTTCTTCAGCCAACTGATTTCCCAGGCCTAGGGCAGCCCCCTTCCCTGGAGATGTCTGGGAGGTCAGACCACACTGGTAACTGATCCATGGATACCTAAAAGCTCTCGCCTAACAGCAAGGTAATTAATATTCCAAAGCTCTGCCATTAAATCAGGCTGAGGCTTAGGCATCTTCTGAAGCCACACCTTTGCCAAGCTTCTCCTACCCTATCCTGTACCCTTCATGATCCTACAATTTCCTGAGAACACCCTCAATAAAACACTTGCATAAGAAACCCCATCTCAGTCTTTGCTTCAAGGGAACTCCACCTGGAAATAGTATTTTAATTTTGCATTTGTAACTTTGTATTTTCTTTTTAGAAACGAGGTCTTGCTATATGTTGCCCAGGCTGGTCTCAAAAAGTCTGGGCTCAAATGGAGCCTGTGGCTCAAGGAGTAGGGCACTGGCCCCATATACTGGAGGTGGTGGGTTCAAACCCAGCCCTGGCCAAAAACTACAAAAAAAAAAAAAATTCTGGGCTCAAGTGGTCCTCCTGCCTTAGCCTCCCGAGCTGTTAAGATTATAAGACTGAGCCACTGCATTCAACTGTAATTTCATACTCTTTCTTCCTAAGTAGATACCCCGATATTATAGAAGCTTCAAGCTCTCCAAATTCTAGACATATTTCTGTTCCTACCTATTAGTATCAGTGAACAAAGGGAACTCTGAGCTGGAAGATGGGAAACTCTCTTTATTTTATTTTATTTTATTTTTTAGATGGCATCTCACTTCTTTGCCCCAGGCTAGAATGTCATGGAATCAACCTAGCTTACAGCAACCTCAAACTCCTGGGTCCAAGTGATCCTCCTGCCTCAGCCTCTCAAGTAGATAGGACTATAGGTGCCCACCACAACACCCAGCTAATTTTTCTATTTTTAGTAGTGATAGGGGGTCTCACTCTTCCACAAGCTAGTCTTGAACTCCTGAGCTCAAGTGATCCTCCTGTCTTGGCCTCCCAGAGTGCTAGGATTACAGGAGTGAGCCACCACACCTGGCCAAGGGGAAACTATTATTTAAGTGGTTTGAGGAATAGGCTTGAATTGCTAACTATTTTTGGCAACTACCATGATTATTTTATATGCCTTCTGTCACCACCACAGAAAAATTGGGCTTGGGCAGCGCCTGTGGCTTGGTGAGTAGGGCTCCTACCCCATATGCCAAGGGTGGCAGGTTTAAACCCAGCCCTGGCCAAACTGCAACAAAAAAATAGCCAGGTGTTGTGGCGAGTGCCTATAGTCCCATCTACTCGGGAGGCTGAGGCAAGAGAATCGCCTAAGCCCAAGAGCTGGAGGTTGCTGTGAGCTGTGACACTACCACACTCTCCCCTGGGCGATAAAGTGAAACTCTGTCTCTAATAAAAAAAAGAAAAGAAAGATTGGGCTGAAGGGGTAAAATGAAAAAGATGAATTACCAAAAATTAGATTTAGACACATTTACTCCAGAACCCCAAATATCATGTAACTTGATAAGATAGAATTGTATTTCTGTCTCATATAAAAGATGCCTGGTGTTAACCCAGGGTGACTCTGATGCCATCAGATACCAAGTGGCCACCCTTCTGCTCTGTTGTGCTGTGTGGCTTCCTTCCTCAAGCGTTCTCTATGAGTCCAAGATAACTGTTGAGATTCCAGCTGTCATGTCCACATTCCAGGCAGTAGGACAAAGGAAGAAGAGAAGGACAGAGGCACACCCCTCGTTGGCTAAAGGCCTTTTAAGGGGCCATTACATTTTTTTTCTTTTTTTTTAGAGACAGAGTCACACTTTGTCACCCTTGGTAGAGAGCTGTGGTGTCACAGCTCACAGCAACCTCCAACTCTTAGGCTTAGGTGATTCTCTTGCCTCAGCCTCCCGAATAGTTGGGACTACAGGCGCCCACCACAACTGCTGGCTATTTTTTGTTGCAGTTTGGCTGGGGCTGGGGCCGGGTTTGAAACTGCCACCCTTGGTATATGGGGCCGGCGCCCTACTTACTCAGCCACAGGTGCCACCCACAGAGGTCTCTTCTTTCGTTTCTGTCTGTGTGTTTTTGGCCAGAGTGTGGTTGTGTTGGCATATGTGCATGCAAGGGAGGCGGAAAAAAGTCTTTTTGGATGGGTAAAAGACATCTAGGAAGACAGCAAGCAGGTGGTCACATGGACACTTACTTAACAAGGTAAAGAAAGCTGAAATGTAAGCACCTGTAGACAGAAAAGCCACAAAGCCAGACAAGAACACCTGTCGAAAACACCTGTCACCTTAATGCAGAGGCATGGATTACAAACAAGATTAGCTGAAAGTCCACATAAGGAGTGGCTAGATCTCTAGATGCCAGACCCAACACTGATCCTAGGCACCTAAACCTTTCCCATCCCAGAAGGGGAAGGTGGCTATCTCACTGGGAAAACTGAAACCAAGCTCTAGACACAGGGACATTTCAGTAAACTAAGGCAAAAGTTAAAAAAGGGAGGTTAAGTTAAACTGTACTTACTGAGTCATGACAACCTTAGCCTGTGGCCCCCACACAACTTCTACCTAGAAATAGTAGCAGCCAGGCTTAACATCTGCACAGCATAGAAGATACCTTTCTCCTAAAAGTCAAAGAACCACAACAAACCAACAGACAAAAAAAACTGGAGCAAGAGAAAAAAATCTATACATGCTAATACTTGGGGCTCTAACAAAACTGGGTGTACAGTAAACTGTACCGTGAAGCCTGCACTTAGCACATCCTGCACAAGCTTCCAATACGGTAGGCAGCTTTTTCTCTTCTAAATATGAATGGGGAGCTAAAATTACTAGTAGGCATTTGAGGAGCATTTTTGCAAGGTCAAACCCTATTGTCGGCATAAGGACTGTGCGCCCGCCCAGAGATGCCAATAACAGGCCCTTGTTCTAGTTCTAAAGCTCTCAGTTCAAGAAAGCGTGTACTGGCCAAAAGGCTACAGGTGGTAAAGGACTGTGTCTGTGTGCTGTCTCTCGTGTACTGTGCTCTGTGGTCACGGTGTGTGTAAATGGGATGTATCTGGGTCTAACAAGATGGTCTGTGATACCATCTTGTTAGGATTGGCATAAGTGCAGAACTTCTTCAAGCTCTCAGACCCTAAAGCTACCCAGTGCGGCTATTGGCTACTTCCCTGCTGAAAACTACTTAAAATTACTGGGTTGGGGCCACCACTGGTTAAAACTGCACCATTACTAAAAGACAACTAGAGCCAAAGATTCCAATAATTTTCTAGGTGATATCAGAGAAACAATGGAATAAGGAAGGAGCCCCTCAACAGACCTCATTGACTTCATGTGACTGTAATTCAGGAATTCCCTTCAGCATGAGAGGGTTCTAGGTAATTGATGAGCTCGAGGCATCCACACCTGAAGCTGAGGGAATCCTCATTGCATGCGCTGACAACAGGCACTAATGTTCAGAAAGACGTGACTAAATTCATTTATTGATGACATTGGCCACATTAACGACAACCTTTGTAGTAGAAAGCAAGAGAAAATCAGCCTAGGCCCTAGAGGGTCCAGTTATATATAGTATGGCTGGTTGTACATTTCTAATGTATTTGCTTAGTTTCTCCTGAAATTGAACCCAAAGACATACTCTTTGATGCAGTTGATTTATTTGGACAATAATCCCAGAAAACAGGAATGAAGGGGCAGGAGAGTGATGCAAACAAGGAGAGAGAGCCAACAAAATTTCCATGACAGAACTGATTTTGCCACATTCAGCCAGGGCTCAGTCCTGCTTGAGACCCAACTCTACAGAATCCACTTGGAATTGTATGTTATTGATAAATTGCAACATATAATTAAGTAAAACAATGTTTATACTTATATAGAAAGATAAACATCATTTAATTATGAAATTTATATAAAAGTGTTCATAAAACATTCTCCTAAGAGCTAAAGTTCTATCAAATATCATTTTAAGCATAAGTGTATTCTTCTAAGTAGCATCAGGTTTTAGAATGCTAACAAATGAGATAAAAATTCCTTTTGAAGAGAAATGATTTTAAAAGTCTCTGGTTTCTTTATGTTGGTTCCAATAGTAGATTTGTTGAAGTCTGAATTAACCTCACAGGAACTTATTTCTGTTTTTAGAATGTGATGGTGGAGGAAAACTCCTGCCTATCAAGAGTGCTCCATAAATGGTTCCCAAAAAAGGCTGAGACAGAAAAGGAGGTATCCATAGGAACTGTCTCCTTGGATCCAGGGCAGAAATGAACCTCCAGCGGGAGAGAAGGTGGGTGCATGTGGCCCAGCAGCACAGGAAACTTGAATGGAGGGAGAGAATGGAGCACTTTTTGGAGGGACAACAAGGGAGCTGTTGTTTGGGAAAGCCCTCGTGGGTGCTGACTCACAGGTCAGGACAGCAGTGTCCCTCCGCCATCATCCCCTTTTGTCTTCAGGATCCGGATCGCTCTTCATTAGGTTCTTCTATTAGGAAAATTATTTTCTGCTTCAGTTTTCCACAGGACTCTACCATGTTCTTTCATTTTAAAAATGTTTTCAATTATTGTGCATACACAACAGTTATATATATGTATAGAGTATAAGTGATATTTTGATAAAGCCATACAACGTGAATTAATTGAATCAGGGTAATTGGGGTATCTATCACATCAGGCGTTTATTATTTCTTTGTGTTGGGAACATTCCAATTTTGCTCTTTTATTTTAGTTGTTGATTATAGTCACTTCATTACGCTATTAAATATTGTTCATTATATCTCTCCTAATTATTTCCACCCAGTAACCATCCCTACATTATCTCTCTTCCCTCCCTGTCCCCTTTCTCTTCTCTGGGAACTATCATTCTACTCTCTCCATGAGTTCAAATATTTTTAATGTTTAGATTCCACATATGAATGAGAATATGTAAGATTTGTCTTTCTGTGTTTGGTTTATTTCACTTATCATAATAATGTTCTCTAGTCCCAACCATGTCATTCGTTGCAAATTGCAGAATTTTATTCTTTTTATGGCTATGTCATATTCCATTGTGTACGTGTGCCACAGTTTCATTATTCTTTCTTTCACTGTTGACACTTAGGTTGCTTCTAAATCTTGGCTATTGTGGATCCTGCTTTAATAAACATGGGAGTGCAGATGTCTTTTCAATATGCTGAATCTCCTTATTTTGGACATATACCCAGCAGTGGGATTGCTGGGTCTTATGGTAGTTCCATTTTCAGTTTTTTGAAGAACCTCCATACTGTTCTCTACATCCTTACTAGCATTCACTATTGCCCATCTTTTTGACAAAACAAAACAAACAAACAAACCAACTATGTTCTAACTGACACAGGTTTTCTTTTCTTTTATTCTAGCAGTTAAACAAGCACTAGCCTTAAGATGAGCTATCCCGACATAATCACAGCTTACCTCCAGATGCTAACTGACCCCTTGTTCCATAAATCATAACTATAGCTTTGATTGGACAAGGGATTAACTTCAGTACTTTTCTCCTGATAAGAGGCCATTGACCATGGACTGGTTCTGACCAGTTTACAGTGGCTGCACTGGAATGTCTTCATGTCCCTGTGTTACCTTTCCCTGCATTACATTGTAATGCATTTAAATGTTAAGTCTCCAACCTGAGATGAACATGGGTTGTACGTTACTTGCATGTCTTTACAGGACATGTGCGTCAGGACCACTTTTGTGAATGTCCATAGCTCCTTCTATAACCTGTCAAATATACATACTTGGCCAACACATTCAACACAAATCCTTCAAAGTGCCTGTTTCTGGTCTCTGGCACAGACTATGCTTCTCCACCTGTCAAAACGGCTGCCCTGGGTGGCATGGTGGGTCCCACCCATTATCCTTGCATTTGGGGAGGCTAAGACAGAGGAGGATCTCTTGAGACCATGAGTTGGAGACCAGTTTGAGCAACATAGTAAGACCCCACCTCTACAAAAAAGAAACAAAGAGAAAAAAAAGAAATCAAGCTTCCTCTCCAAATCTATAGACCTCATGATTTTTCAGTCAACATACTGCACTTGAAACCCACTGCAGGGTTCTACCAGGTAACCAGGCCTCCATTAACCACAAGAAACTTCTGAGACCTTTCCAGCTACTGGAGCAAACATCTACACTGGCAGCTAATCAGACAGTCAGTGGAGCTGGTCAGGAGAAAGGACTGATTCAATTTTTATGAGCTTATTGCCACTTATGCCACTTGCTAAGGTTTTCATATTTGCCCCCTTGAAGATTCATGTTGAAATTTAATCCCCAAAGTGGCAGTATTGAGAGGCAGGGCCTTTAACCCTATGAATTACATCAACTCATACCAATTTAATCCCATCCCTGAATTCCCTAGCAATTTTCTCATTATTTTGTTTACTCATCATTATTTACTGTTATTTAAGAATGTCTCTTCATAACAACATTCAATGTCAGCAACTAATAAGTAAGTTAACAACTTTACAGAGCTCCTCGGATTAAGCACCATTAATGAGTATAGGAAAAGCTGAACAAATGGTTCTCATTATACAGGGAAAAACAGTTAAACCAGTTTTCCAGGTTTCCATAGAGTTAATAGGTCATCTTGGGAATGGGACTGGTGGCTTTAAAAGAAGAGGAAGAGGGGCGGGTGCAGTGGCTTATGCCACCCTCCTAGCACTCTGGGAGGTTGAGGCAGGTGGATTACCTGAGCTCAGGACTTTGAGACCAGCCTGAGCCAGAGTGAGACCCCCATCTCAACTACAAATAGGAAAGCTAGCTGGGGTTCATGGTGGGCGCCTGTAGTCCTAGCTACTCAGGAGGCTGAGGCAAGAGAATTGCTTGAGCCAGGAGTTTAAGGTTGCTGTGAGCTATGACACCACTACACTCGACCAAGGGCGACAAAGTGAGACTCTGTCTCAGGAAAAAAAAAAAAAGAAGAGGAAGAGGGACCCAAGCAAGCAGGCCAGCCCCATTGCTATGTGATGTGCTGGGCCATCTCAGGGCTCTGCAGAGTCCCACCAGCCACAAGACCCTCACCAGCTGTGGCCCCCAGCCTTGGACTTCTTGGCCCTCAGAACTGTAAGAAATAAATATCTTTCCTTTATAAATTACCCAGTTTCAGCTATTCTGTTATAAACTAACAGAAAACATACTAAGACACCCCTCTTCTTAATTTTTAAACAAATTATGAAATATATATATACATATATTTAGTTTTTTTTTTTTAAGAGATAGAGTCTCACTTTGTCACCCTCAGTAGAGTACTGTCGCATCACAACTCATGGCAACCTCCAGCTCTTGGGCTTAGGCAATTCTCTTGCCTCAGCCTCCTGAGTAGCTGGGACTACAGGTGCCTGCCACAACACCGGCCTATTTTTTGTTGCAGTTTGGCTGAGGCTGGAGCCGGAGCCAGGTTTGAACCTGCCACTCTCAGTATATGGGGCTGGCGCTCTACCCACTTAGCAACAGCCCATTATGAGATATTTTTAAGGTAAAATACACACACTGTCATACAAATGTACAACTTGTGGACTCTCGGCAAATACACAGACCCATGCAACCAGGCGTCCAGCCTTTAGCCTTTACTACTTCCTCCAGTTCTTTCTATATATAAAACTTTTAAAACAAACATTGGCAGTGGTATTTATTTTTTAAATAAAAGTGAGCTAATTTAATGTAAGCATATTATGGTAGTTACATCGTTAAGGCAAAAATATCATAGGATATAATTAGGGATGTAATGTATTTTCACTATGGTGAAAATAGTTCCTAACTGTATGCTTACCATACATACTATGTTCCTAGTTCCTAACACTGTGCTTAACATACATAGATCAACACTGGACAAATTAATTAAAAAGAAATATCCACCTTCAACATTTTCAAGACCCATGGTCATTTTAGGAAATATATAGGAGAAGTGACTTTTCTTAAAGAGTTAGTTTGATCCTTCCTGGTTACATTATTATCACACAAACGGCATTTTACATGATTTCCTATAGCTACAGAAGAAGAGATAAAATTCGCAAGAGAATGCAATTGTAGGTTCTCCAACTGATTGTGTGAAATGATATTTTATTTTATTTTATTTTATTTTATTTTTTTGAGACAGAGCCTCAAGCTGTCCCCCTGGGTAGAGTGCCATGGCATTACAGCTCACAGCAACCTCCAACTTCTGGGCTCAAGCGAGTCTCTTGCCTCCGCCTCCCAAGTAGCTGGGACCACAGGCGTCTGCCACAACGCCCGGCTATTTTTTGGTTGCAGCTGTCATTGTTGTTTGGCGGTTCTGGGCTGGGGATTCGAACCCACCACCTTAGGTGTACGTGGCTGGCGCCTTAGCCGGTTGAGCTATAGGCGCCGAGCCTGAAATGATATTTTATAAACCAAAGTACAGAAGCAATAGAAAAATGTTTATGATCCATTCTGTACAAATCCTCACATCACTCTCCATCTTCACTGTCATGGTACTTTTTTATTTTCATATTATTGTAAGGGTACAAATGATAAGATTACAATGTTTGTGTTTGTTAGGTAAGGTCCTTGTTGTAGTTGTGCCCTTCACCAAGGAGGTGTGCCATACACCCTTACATTGTGCTTATTAGGAAATTTTTTTTTTGAGACACAGTCTCACTATGTCAACCTCGGTACAGTACTGTGGCATCACAGCTCAGAGCAACCTCAAACTCTTGGGCGTAAGTGATTCTTTTGCCTCAGCCTTCCATGTAGCTAGGACTACAGGGGCCTGCCACAACACCTGGCTATTTTTTAGTTTTAGGATTCATTGTTGTTTAGCAGACCTGGGCTAGGCTTGAACCCACCAGCTTCGGTGTATGTGGCTGGCGCCCTACGCACTGAGCAACAGGCACTGCCCCATCATGGTACATTTTAAGAAAGGGTAGAGAAGGGCAGAGCTTGCTAGAGGTACCAGCTGTTGGAGAGTGAGGTGGCAACGTGAGGTGATATTCACTCTTTGGTGACTTTGTTACTCCTGATATTTTGTTTCATCAAAGTGGCTTTTAGCACACAAATTTCAAGACCTTCACTCATACATACCCAAGTTCAATTTCATCTTCAATCAGCTCTAGTTTTTCACTATGACAGTCAAAAACAAAACTATTTAATTGATCTGATTAGAATACACTTGTCTTCACTGATTTGACTCCTTGATTACAGGCCTGATAATTAGCTCATCTCCGTCCACTTAAGAAATGGAAGAAAAGTAATGTTATGCAGCCACACACACTATTAGATTGCTCTAGAATAGTAAATACAGTACGTGTGGCTTGATATTATAAACCAGCCTTGGCGTCGCTTGACTATTGATGGTAATTAAAAAGAAATAACTGGGTGGTACTTGTGGCTCAGGGAGTAGGGCACTGGCCCCATATACCAGAGGTGGTGGGTTCAAACCTGGCCCCAGCCAAAAACTGCAATAAATAAATAAATAAATAAAAAGAAATATTGATAGTCTTGAATTTTGAACTCTACTAACAACCCAGAAATAGTAACTTTCCACATTCAAACTCGTTTCCTCAAAAATTTTTTTTTTTTTCAGTTGCGGCCATCATTGTTTGGCGGCCCGAGCTGGATTTGAACCTGCCACCTTAGGTGTATGTGGCTGGTGCCTTAGCCGCTTGAGCTACAGGCGCCCAGCCGTTTCCTCAAAATTTATTGATGAAATTGGGAGAAGTGAGAATTTCCTGCATCATTTAGAATAGATGTTTATGAATAACAAAAATATATAAGATACATGGCTCCAAAAAAAAAAGGAAGAGAGAGAGCGCATGTAAGCATGTAAGAGACACCCATTTTAGGGTGCAGGCAGAAGGCAGAAGGTGAGATGGAAGAGACTAAATGCTTAGATTCTAAATGACAATAAGTTGTCATATCAGCAATTTCAACAGAGACAGATCTCAGGAGTAAACACCTCAATTTTAGAAATAAATTCATATGAGCCCCTATTTTATTTTATTATTTATTTATTTATTTATTTTTGAGAGAGAGCCTCAAGCTGTTGCCCTGGGTAGAGTGCTGTGGGATCACAGCTCACAGCAACCTCCAACTCCTGGGCTCAAGTGATTCTCCTGCTTTCGTCTCCCAAGTAGCTGGGACTACAGGCGCCCTCCACAACGCCCAGTTATTTTTTGGTTGCAGCTGTCATTGTTGTTTGGCTGGCCTGGGTTGGATTCCATCCCACCAGCTCAGAGGTATGTGGCTGGTACCTTAGCCACTTGAACCACAGGCACTGAGCCAGAGCCCCTATTTTAAACATAACATAAGATACTGACTTTAAAGACTTGTCCCCAAAGACAAGTTTTAACACACTCAAAAAAAGATTCTGAATTTTTCTTGCAATACTGTTTATTTATGGAACTGTGTAAGATAAAGTAATGATAGTACCTAAATCAGGAATGACACTGAATTTCCTTAATTTTTTTTTTTTTTTTGAGACGGAGCCTCAAGCTATCCCCCTGGGTAGAGTGCCATGGCATCACAGCTCATAGCAACCTCCAACTCCTGGGCTCAAGCGAGTCTCCTGCCTCAGCCTCCCAAGTAGCTAGGACCACAGGTGCCCACCACA
>CAUYTI010086141.1:0-24590 GCA_963575145.1 Galago senegalensis | reverse complement strand
AATAGCCGGGTGTTGTGGTGGGCATCTGTAATCTCAGCTACTTGGAAGGTGGAGGCAGGAGACTCACTTGAGCCCAGGAGTTGGAGGTTGCTGTGAGCTGTGATGCTGTGGCACTCTACCCAGGGGGATAGCTTGAGGCTCTTTCTCAAAAAAAAAAAAAAAAAAAAAAAAAAAAAAAATATTTGATTTATTTCCTCCTTTCCGGTAGAGGGGGATGATATTCAGGGGAACAGGGACAGGGCCCAGGAAATAATTGGTTGGGGGAATTTATTTAGGTTGTCAAACAGCTGCTGCTTTTTTTTTTTTTTTTAAGAGACAGAGTCTCACTTTCTTGCCCTCAGTAGAGTGCTTGGCATCACAGCTCACAGCAACCTTCAGCTCTTGGGCTTAAGTGATTCTCTTGCCTCAGCCTCCCGAGTAGCTGGGACCACAGGTGCCTGCCACAATGCCCAGATATTTTTTGTTGCAGTTTGACAGGGCTGGGTTTGAACCCGCCACCCTCAGTATATGGGGCTGGTGCCCCACTCACTGAGCCACAGGCATCGCCCCAGCTTCTGCTTTTAAGGAGTGGTATCAGGCGGCAGCAGAGTGGTGGTGGCAGTGGTAGAGGCCTCTGGTTTCAAGAGGTGTTAATGAACTCCTGCCTTATTAGCAGCAGTTAAAAGCAATCAGGCCTGACCCTCTAGCTTCCTAATAATCATCCCTGGGAATTTTAGCTATCACATAGAAAAAGTCCCTAAGGGAGATACTGGCAGTAACTCCAGTCCGTTTTAATTATCAATAACTATTTTTCCCCCACTCTGTCCCACATTTAATGTGATAATTAAATCACAAGCTGGGCCCTGTGATGAGTACTCAGACAGAGATAAATGAAGTTGGGCTCTTCTTACCACCTTGAAGTTTGGAGAATGGGCCCAGTAAGGAAGCACAGCTGCTTCCAGTACACAGTTTTCCATACACTCCAGCTGCTGGACAACTCGGGCTGCACTGCATTCTACCTAAGTGGCACCTGACCCAGGGAGGCCACGTAGCTTATCAAGGTTTTGGTCTCAGCAGCCACAGCACTTTCCCTTAGGCTAGTTTCCTCCTACATCCCTGGGGCTGAACAATTAAGAAAGGGCCCTATCTTTGTTAAAGGAGCTTTGCCTGGAGGATTTCCACTTTCTGCTCCTGTTTGTATTAGTGTCTTTGGAATGAGGTTTGAGTCTGCTCCCCATTGGAAACATGGCAGACATCACTGATACCGTTACCTGATTCTTCTCTCTTTTCTGATTACTCCCAATACCCTATTTCCTAACTTGCTGGCACATAACCAGGTCTTCACACACTGCCCAGGAGGCTCGGTACACCGAGACGACAGGTTTCAGCAGGGAAAGAGTTTAATATTGCAAGTTGCCAAGTGAGGAGATGGGAGAAAACTTCTCAAATCTGTCTCCTCAGGAATTTCAGGGCTAAGGTTTGTAAAGGGAGTTTGGCTGACAAAAGGGAATTGGATCTGCTTATCAACTGGGGATGAACTCATATGGCTACGAATCAGAAATTGTCTTCTTGCACTGAGACAGTTTCTGAGCAGAGGGATAATAGAACCTGTTGAGGCAGTTCCCACACATGGCCACTGGGTCCAATTGTCATCAGTTGCTTCCCCCAAAGGCAGAGTCTGGAAGATATCTCAAAGGCCAGTCTTGTGGATATTATCTATAGAAGCAATTGAGAAAGTCACAAATTTTATACCAGTCAAGGGTAGGTGACTCTTAAGCAGGAAGCAACTTACAGGAAGGCAAGCTATGAACAATTGCTGGGTAACTTTTAGCTATGTCTATACTTCTGTAGAAATTAGGCTTTTATCACAGTTCTTGCCTTATATTATTTTAATAAAGGTGGTTTTAGGACCATATATGAGCAATTCTAGACAGTGGCTAGTGGGTGGCAATGATATTCTTCACTCCCCAGGTTAGGCTATTAAAGCCCTTGCCTGGGTTCTAGTTCTCTCCTCCCCTGATACAGCAACCATAGTGTCACTTGTTGAGATGGTGGAGCCAGAAGATGGGCCAGCCTGGACCTCTCAGCCACCACCCAGAGGAAAGTGGTAAACAGCCCATGGAAGACCTTGAGTGTAGGGGAAATGCTCTGTACTATCTGTGTTTATCTCATTTATTTAGGTGTTTTCTCATACCCTCCCATGTTTTCAAAATAGCATCTTGGTGTTTTAATTTTCCTTTTCCTCGTCAATTATCTCAAGATTAGATATATAGCACAAATTAGACATTTGCATCAGGAAGTATCATGGGATCCTCATACTTAACATATCTAAAACCAAAGTCAATGTTTTCCAGTCTTCCTGCGGCAGGACTGCTTCAAACCTGGTCTTCCTCCTGCATTGTCAGTAACAGATAGTGGCACCACCATGTCCTCAATGAGTTGACAGAGTACAACCAGATAAACAAGAGGTGGTAGGTCTACATAATGGAATATTACACAATCAGCCATAAAAAGGACTGAAGTATCGACACGTGGCAATATGAATGAACCTTGAAAATATTGTGCTAAATGAAAGGAGCCAGTCGCAAAAGGCCACATAGTGTGAGATTCCATTATATGAAATGCCTAGAATAGGTAAATCCATAGAGATGAATAATAGGTTAGTGATTGCCAGGGGGTGGGGAGAGGGCGCAATGCAGAACAAAGGCCAAAGGGTATAGAACTGTTTTTCAGGATAATGAAAATGTTCTGGAATTAGAAGAAGTTGATGGTTGCACAACCCTGTGAGTAGCCTAAAAACCCCTGAATCATAACACTTCAAAAGGTGAATTTGAAGGAAAAATGCAGGTCCTCCGTCACCCAACAGAGACACTGTGCTAGCCTGAAATGCTCAGCAAAATTGAAACAATCTAGACTAAACAAGTACCAGGATAAACCACTGGGTAGGGCCGCGAAAAGTGCCCAGTACTTTTTTTGGTGTCTCAGCACTTTCTTGCCCTGAAACAAGCACCTCACATTGATTGGTCCTGACTGCTTTAGAGCTGCTTTGGCTGTCCTATAGTGCCCTTTAGCTAACTGAATAATAAAGCCCCTGCCTAATGGGAAATTGTAATATCATTAACATAACACAGATTGTGTGGCAGCTTATGATTATGGTACTGTGCCGGCATGATATGTTTCACTGTGAACAAGCACAGATACACTGTAAAAACTTTGTGTTACTCACTTGGGAAGGAATATAAGGCAATACCCACAAGGTGGGCAGATGTGGATTTTGCATACAAGAGAGCTCCTGTGTAAGAAATTCCTGTGTTGCCTCAGAGCAGGCATGAGTAACCTCTAATAAGCTCATCTCACTCCCTGAGCTGGTCAATCTTCAGTCTTTCGGTTTCTTCTCAGTTTAGGGGGTGGTTTCTATACTGTCAAGGGATTTTCACAAAATAGAATTTTATAGCATATAAATTATAATCTCAACTCAAAATGGCTACAGCAGGGAAGAATGAAATTTTGAAGATTCGATAGATTATATTTCTGGATAAAGTATAACTGAATTGAAAGTCAGTTTTAAAGAAAGTCTATTGCACAGAATTCCCTTTAAGAACAAGATGTACCATCTGTATTTGGAGAGCATGAAGTCTCTAAGACTGATCCAACATTAGAGTTAACACTAATAATGACAAGTCCAACAGTACAATACATGTTAAACAATGTCACATTAAGACGAGTAGCTGAATGGAAATGGAGAAATGGGAAAACATCTTTAAAAAATGTGCTAAGTTGAAGCTCATGCAAGTGTAAAATAAAAAAATCCATCATGCAAACCTAGAAACAGAGGAACATTTTGTGGAAGCTTACTCTTTCAGTTATTATCCTAAGTGTAGTTGGTTAAAGGAAAAAAAAAAACTCACCTGGGTTCAGTCAAAATTCTGCCCTAGTTTCTAGCTATGTGACCTTGGACTTGACTTTTTACGTTTCAATTTTCTCATCTGAACAATGGAGATCATGCCATAAACTGTAAGATGTACTATTATGATATGTACTGCTAAAACATGCTGCAATTAAACCTATAGTATTATTTCATACCTACTAGTTCTAAAGAATTATTTAATTAATAATTAAAAAGTAATAGGTGCCTAGTAAGTTCACCCATCCTCTCCCCTCCCCGCCCCACCTTCTCTTTCTCTATATTCTTGGGCTATGATTGGGTTATAGCTTTCATATGAAAGCTATAAATTAGTTTCATATTAGGGCTGAGTATATTGGATACTTTTTCTTCCATTCTTGGGATACTTTGCTAAGAAGAATATGTTCCAGCTCCATTTGTTGTCAGTATATATTGAGTATTGTATTTCAATACAACTGTTTTCTTCTTAAAATCTGCATACATTTTTCTGGCACCATGCATACTTGTGGATGACATAATGTAAGGTCTTGGATTTGCTTTATAATAATACAGAAGGTGGGGAAGTAGTTGCAGACACAGATTTCACCAGACTGGCCATGCTCCGGTCATTATTGCCTCTGAATGATGACTACCAGGGAATCCTCATCCCCGGCCTCTGCTTCCATGTGTGTTTGAAATTTCCTCTGACAGAAAGGAGAACTGTATTCATCAGGAAGAGGCGTGAAATTTAGGGCAGAGTACAAGGGCTTTCTGTCCCAGACAAGAAGTAGGTTCCACAGAGCTCTGTGATTAAGGCAGGAAACCAGCTCCCACTTCCTCCACTTGGGGGACTGAAAAAGTACTATTTACCCTCTTTGCGGGGATCAAAGTGTGAACTCCTATCCCTACCACAACTCCCAGGACACAAATGAACAGCACTAATTGGCAGCTGTGCCTACTAGGAGCTTGAAATGTGTTGAAACATAAAAGTTTAATTGAGGAGGAAAAGAAAAATTGAAACCCTGCAAATGCCCTTTGCTTAGATGAAGAAGACCAAAAGCACTTAGGTAAACCTGAAGCTAATCTTGGCACAACTTTCCACCACCTGGCCCAGGAAACCAGCTGGAGGGGGCACTGGCAAACGTGCTCGTGGGATGTGACGCTGGGCCACAACCAGACTTCCTGGAAGATCCTAGACTCTGTATCTGCCGAAAGTCATGGCATAGCCAATCAAGGTGGTAACTCACCTCCAGATCACCCCAAACCCACCTAAGGCCACCCTCGATCCATAGGTATCTACTTATCCCCTTAAGGTACAAGAGGAATCACCTTGTTTCATCCTTTCACTGTTCTTAACAAGTCACCCTGATAGGCGTTCTCCTCAGGTGACCCCCATGTGCTGTGGGGTGCACAGAAACAGAAAGGGAGTTTCTGCAGAGCCTCCATTGCAACGTTTCAATCACAGTTGCCACAATAGTGGTCCTCCCTGGCACTTACCATCTGTGTATTAGTTTCCTGTTGCTGCTATAACAAATGGCTCCAAACTTCCTATCTCACCATTCTGTAGGTCAGAATTTGGGGTGGGCTTGGCTGGTGCCCCTGCTCAGTGTCTCCTACTGCCAAAAGTGCGGCATTGACTGGCCCAAGTTTTTATGTGAAGACTTTGGGAAGGATCCACTTCCAAGTTCATTCAGGTTGTTGGCAGAATGCAGTCGCTTGCCATTGTAGGGTGAAGTCCCACTTGCTTATTGGCTGTCCCCTGGAAGCTGTTCTCAGCCTCTTAAGACCATCTGCAGCCCTGTCACAGTGCCAGGTGGACTGAATTTACAGTCCAGGCCACTCCCTTCAGAAACACTGGTGCATGGAGGCCACAGATTAGGCCAGGATTTCCTGCCTTTGAGCAGCTAAGTGAGGGGTTGGGGACAAGAGAGAGAGGACACACCCACAAAATCAGACAAAAAAACATGTAACTGGCCAAGTGCTGTGGCTCATGGCTGTAATCCTAGCACTCTGGGAAGCCAAGGCAGAAGGATTGCTTGAGCTCAGGAGTTAGAGACCAGCCTGGGAAAGAGTGAGATCCCATCTCCACTAAAAATTAAAAAAAAATAGCCAGGCACTGTGGTGGGTGCCCATAGTACTGGGGAGACTGAGACAAGAGGATCTCTTGAGCCTAAGAGTTTGAAGCCGGGAGCTATGATGCCACAGCACTCTACCCAGGGTGACAGAGTGAGACTCTGTCTCAAAAAAAAAAAAAAAACCTGTTATCTTCTTTCAGCAGATCAATTTAAAGCACAACTCCCCATTTTCTTTCTCCTTGGTTGTTCTGAAGTTTTTCTCAGGCGAGGGTGGGCTTATGAGATGCTAGCTCTGGAAGGAAGGACATGTCTGGTTCAGGTCATTATCTGTGATGAAATCACTGGGGAGAGTTCTACTCCCACCCTGCCGTCAGGCCCCAGGGGCTCCTACCACATCATGCTCTGGTCCTTTCCAAGAGCTTCTTTGAATTTGTATCAGTTTGAATCAGAACACAAGCTAGCTTATTTGGAAGTGACCCCCCCCAACCAGAGGGTGTAGGGGTATGAGGCAGAGAAGGGAAGGAAGCCAACAGTGTGTCACCAAGCAAGTTACCTGTGGGCAGCTGGAGCTTCATCTCTTGGGGGAAGTCCAGAAAACAGCAGCGCACACCACCATCTCAATGTTACCTCCAGAGAGGGGCAGAGGAGCTGAGGCATGTGGACACCAAATCCCACCAGTCGCTGGGTTAGGGCTGCTCTTGGAATCAATGCCCCAAGACTCTGGCCTGCCACACACACAATGGCAGTGCTGCCTTTGGCAGCCAGAGAAGTCCCTCTGGGGACTTCTGGCAGAGACACCCATGTCCTGGCAGCTGGGTGTCAGGCCAGCAGTCATGGAGAAGGTATGGCCCAACAGCCATGGAGGCCCATTGCCTCCTCTGCAGGCCTGACTCTGTGTCCCTGAGTCCCTCTGTGCTGCCATGGGAAACTGGAAACCCTGCAAGATGGTCTAAGGCCTCGTCTCCCCAGACCCGTCCTATAGCTGGGCAGCCTCTGGACGCTGTTCACCTTTTGAAACTCTCCCCAGGAAGCAAGTCAGGGGCCGTCTGCTCTCAGTTCCAACAAAGCAGTCTGGGGGTCAGCATTTCCCAGCCCACTGTCCCCAGGGTTAGGTCTGTGGGGCACAGCCTCAAAACCCCTTCTCGAGGACCCACCAGCATCAGCACCCTCTCCTCTCCTTCCACTCTCCCTGCCCTCTTCCCTGCCCTCTCCCCTTCTCACTGTAGGGATGTGAAATATCCTCTCCCACGGCACACTGTCACCTAAAGCTATTGTTTTTGCCAGGAATTTCCCCATGCCCCATGGGGCACAAGCAGTCACTTTGACAGCTCCTTTGCCCTGTACACACCCTGCCCTGCCCTTGCATCCGTGTACTGAGAAGAGTGAGTGAGTGAATGGGGAAGGCCCAGTGTACAGGGAATACAGGCGAACCCTTCAGGTAGTTAGAATCTGATAACAGACGTGAGCCCAAGGCGAATGTGGGAAGTGCCACTGAAACCATCCTGTATAAAATGAATAAAGGGTCATAAGGTGGAAACTATGGTCGGGGATGTTGTAATACTCAAATCACATTTGACTTCAGCAGCCATAAGAGGTGCTCAAACGTGACTTGTATCCATCTTTTGTTATCGGTATATATTATTACAATTTGGGTATAGTTTTTTCTTTCTTAAAATGTACATTTTTTGGAGCCCTGTGTGTATGTGTGTGCATAAAAATATACAGCCTTTGTTTCGGTAGTTTCTTGCTTTCCTACAATTTCTTACTACACAGGAGTCACATAGCTGATGTGGTTTGGGGGGGGCGGTTTCTCTTTTTTTCTTTTATTCTTGCCTTTCTTCATGGCTCCCATAGATAATGTGACCCTTGTGAAGCCTGAGGCTAGAGTTTTCGGTATCTTCCAGGCCCTGCCTTCCCCAGTGGCTGAGCCACCCAGACCGGCAGCCCATACCAAGGAACCAACTCAACTGTTCTTGTGACTCCCACCCAAACACACTCAGCAAGAAGATACTTTGTACGTTCCTATAGTTCTGCCCCTAACCTAGCCAATTAGAAGACCCAATGGCCGAGCCTCTTGCTTGCCAAACTATCTTTAAAAACCCTTTTCCCCAAATTCTCAGGAAGAGGATTTGCAAATGTCCTCCATCTCCTTGCTTGGCACCTGCCATGCTCAAGTCTTTCTCTCCTGTAACCCCTGCTGTCTCAGTGGACAAGGGTCCTCGTGAGCAGCAAGCAGTGAACTTGGTGAGGCTGTAACCTTCACTGTCATGAAGTCCTTCTCCTAGAGAGGGAAAAAAATTCTCCTGCGTGAGGAGGCCAGGCAGGTGACTGGCCATGGAGGGGAAGTAAAGTCTCAGCCAGTGGAGGAGGACTGGGACTCAAGGCTCAAAGCACTTAGGATGTGCGGGCAGAGGAACGCCCTTGGAAGGTCGACCCAAGAAAGCTGGGCTCCCCCTGAATGAAAGCTCGGAGGAAGTCATAGAATATTCTGGAGGAAAGACAACATGATAAGACATCACAGAACACGTGGTGAGCTGAACATGGAAATGCTTTGGTCCCAAGACTGACCACAGAGACTGTGTATAGAGAGAGGAGGAGGCGGGAGGAAGAGCAGGGGGCAGAAAGAATAGAGGCGAGAAGAGGGAAGAAGGAAGGGGGAGAAAGAATAGATGGGGCAGAAGAGCAAAGCGTGTGCCCCGGTGTGGAGGCCAACCCTGAACTTCACCCCGGCCCGCCAGTCAGGTGAGGCCCAGGCTCCTGGCCGGTGAGCGGCTCTTGTGAAAAGAGGCAAAAGAGAATGCAGAGAAGAGCTGGATTCAGGTCTGATTTTTAAATGAATTCACCAGTGAGGCTGTCAGTCCTGCCTCGGGATGCCCTCAAGCAGAGAAATCGTCAGAGAAGAAGGTGAGAGCAGGTGATAATTGCTGGGAATATGAAAGCTGGAGCCACCCCAGCCAGTCTCTCTCGGCTTCTCCAGGCCCAGTCAGCACTGAGAAAATAAAAAGGTCGGAGTTTTCTGGTTGTTCACACTCAGAAGCTAAAGCCGGGAAAACTTCCAAACATCTGGCTTTTATAGCACAGAACCCCCAACACGCGTGCTGGGATAACATTCGTAATGTTATGGCGCCATCTGCAGCCTGAGGAAGGGGCATCGTTGCCCGATTTCTCCACCAGCAACAGTCCGGACTTGAAGCTGCACAGGCTCTTTACAATTAATGCTAATAAAGCCCTTTCCTCTATCTGTGCTGTTTATTCAGTGCAGACTCGGAACCACGCTGGAAGTTATTTATTGCAGACTATGTCTACAAACAGCAGCTGTTCAAAATATACCAGAATGCTTTTAGCCAAAACTGGTTTGGAATCTCTATTTTAAACCACTGTTTGTTATGAATTGAATTAAATGGGTTTTATTGAACCACATTCTCCCCCCTATTTTAACAATGGAATGAATAAAAGCCTTTAAAATACCAAGATTGCATTTTCTTTCATTCATTCAACAAACATTTAATTAGCACCTATTATATGTCTGGTATTACTATGTGTCTGCATTAAACATAATAAGTTAGGTCTGAATACATCCCATAGTTTACTCATCAGGGAGTATTTCTGCTACTTCCTTCAACAGGAATATTTCCACATGGGCAGAGAGAGAGAGAGACCAAGGCAAGAGCAGTGAATACAGAGTTTGGGACGACTCAGAAACACAGTGAACATAGAATCCTCCGTGACTCACCACAGCATGGAAAGAGTGCCTTAAGGCCAGGAAGATTTTTTGTCCTGTTATATTTTTTCTTTCTCAGAAGCAAAATTAGCTTGCTCCTAATTTTAAAAATAATTTGTGCAGAAAACCTGGAATACAAGACAAAAAGGTATAAAGACATCTAAGTGAGACATAATCCTATCAACCAGCGAGGACTGCGGTCGACTTTAAAGTGGCCTTGCTGTGATTTTGTCTTCTGAATACGGTACTATAATTTTCACAAACCCACAGGAGATGAACATTCCCTCATGTGTCTGCCTATTCTTCTATGTTATTTTGAAGGACTGCAGAGTGTTCGTTAGTATGGACGGAGAGGAATGTATTTATACCACACATGATTATCGATTTTTCACAATCATAAAGTTTGTGCAAACGGCATTGCTTAGGATTAACCCCTACCCATGTAAATTCTAGATCAGAGAGGGCATGCAGCTTCGAGGCCCGGGAGCCACGTATCAAGTTGCCATCGAGAAGCAATCTTAGAATTTTGCATCTGATCTGAAAACCAGAACCGACTTCAGGAGCCCCCGTCAGTCACCCTTCCAGAATGGCGTGATGGTGGGTGGCATTCCTTGGCCATGTGGGTCAGGAGAGCTTTGCAGCTGCGGGAGCCAGAGCACTTCAGAATGGCTTTTGGCAAATTCCTCACCTGTGGATTGGGTTGCCACTGGGAAAATAGGCAGAAAAATATGGTTTTGACCTGATACCAAGTCAGTGACCGACGGCTCAGGAGCATTAAGAGAGACAGGACAGTGTCAACCACTTCCCTCACTCAAACCCCACCACTTGCACGATTAATATCACTCCTGGTTTGTTTTTCCTTCTCCCACGCCTTGTCGCCAGCCTGCCCTCACAGATACTTCACTCTGTCCTATGTGACTGAAAATGTCGAGCTAGGTTCCTCGGAGCAGTGTCAGAGGCAACTACAGTCAGGAGGACTTTGAAAAAATCCTGGCCCCTCTCAAGTATGAGGTGTGATCTAAGGACTCGGTACACTGGCTTAGGGAAAGCTTCAGGACATCTTTTTTCTTTGGAATTGAAACATTTTTCATATTATCCCTTCAGTCATTAGGTTTTTACAGAGTTGTGGAAACCACTCAAGGGATTGTGAAAAACAGATCTTACAAGAGTGGGATTGCACAGCAAAAGTCATTTCTGGGTTAATTTCAGGAAGTGAAATCGAAGGAAAGGCTTCAGCTGAGGATACCTTGAATTTTGTTTCTTGGTTGTTAGTGTGTGCCCCATTGACCATCTCATCACTCTCTCTCTCTCTGTCTCTGGCTATAGCACAGAATCCCAGAGTGTCAGCACCAAATGGACCTAACCTGAGCGACAGGTGAGGCGGAGACAGAGACAAGGGTTGCCCAAGGTCATGGTAGAAGATGGAGAGAGATGGGTGGAAACAGTCCAGTGATCATTCCAGATGAGACAACTAGGGACGGAAAACGTGACTGTTGAGTGGTAGGAACCCAAGAACACGCCCCAAAGGGGTGGACCAGGGCGGTTCTTCTGTAGACACGCCCCCAGGCTGGGGTGTCTGGTAGAGAAGTAATTCCCTTCCAGGTTCTGCCCTGTGGACTTGGCCAGAGCAACGTGAGATGTGGAGGGTGAAACCAGACCTCATTCTTTCCTCTGATTCAAACCTCTGCAGGTAAACACCTCGTAGGAGAAAGAGATGAATGATTGACTTTTAAATTTTTTTTAAATTTTGAGACAGAGTCTCTTGCTCTGTTGCTTGGCCTCAGTGCAATGGCGTCATCATCAGCTCACTGAAACCTCAAACTCTAGTCTCGGGATCTTGCCAAGTCGCTGGGACAACAGGCTGTGCACCTGACTAGTTTCTCTACTTTTGGTAGAAATGAGGTCTCGATCTTGCTCCAGCTGTTCTCAAACTCCTGATCTTAATCAATCCTCTGCCTCAGCCTCCCTGAGTGTGGAGAGTTACAGATGTGAACCCAGCTGACTTTGTGTTCACAGTTCCTGCCCTGGCGGTGACCATGCAGAGCAGGGCAGGGTGAGGGCCTCTCTGATTCACTCAGTGTTCTCATCACACTGACACCCATGCAGTTGCCCACTAATTCTCATGCTGTGCTGAGCGTGCAGATGGCTCTCTCTGGGGTTCCTTATCTTCCCACCTGTGTCCCGTCTGGGTCACTGGGACCTGCAGGGATGTGGAGGGACAAGAGCTACCATGCAACTGGGAGGCAGAGCTGCCCCCTGCATGGCAACCCCTCCATGCCTCTGACAGACGGAACTTCCCACAGGCTTTTGGTCCATCTCTCTTTCTTTTTCTCTTTTTCTTCTTTCGTCCCATTGGTAGAAGACATGGAGAAAGCTTGAAGAAGGGAGGATCTCCTTATTGCAGGTGAAAAACCCAAGCAGAGATGATCGATACTCCCTGCTTTAGCAGCTCCCAGCAGGACCCTTGAGCACGCCAGACCAAACAGGAAAGATTCTAATTACCTGATAGAAACACCTTCTGCCAGCTTAGCACCTGTAGCTCAGCTGCTACGGCGCCAGCCACATACCCCAGAGCTGGAAGGTTCGAACCCAGCCAGGCCAGCCAAACAACAATAACAACTACAACCAAAAAATAGCTGGGTGTTATGGTAGGCGCCTGTGGTCCCTGCTGCTTGGGAGGCTGAGGCAAGAGAATCACTTAAGCCCAGTGTGAGGTTGCTGTGAGCTGTGACACCACAGCACTCTACTCAGGGTGACATAGTGAGACTTTGTCTCAAAAAAAAACGGAAATACCTTCTACGTCTTCATCTGTAAGCCATGCAATCTTATACTTTATGCAGAAAACTGAGGCTGACATTTCAATAGGTCCAAGGTTATGGAAACCACTAAGCACCTCTCTAAACCATGATTTCCCCAAATGGAAACCAAGGTTAATCATTTTGCCTTACCTCCCATGCTCTCCCACCACCTTCTTCTCAGGGAGCTGGTGGCAAGAACAGATATTTGCACTGTTTTCCAAACTTTCTCAATGCTAAGAACTGCCTGAGAAACTTGTCAGAATACAAACTCCCAAGTAAAATCCTGGGTTTATTGAATTAGCAGTTGTAAGATGGGCCTGGGCATTTATAGTTATTAAAAGTTCTGAGATGATTCTATTTATTTATTTATTAATATTTTTGGAGGCAAGGTCTCACTCTGTCACTGAGGCTAGAGCATGGTTGCATGATCATAGTTCACTGTAATCTCAAACTCCTGGTCCTCCAGTCCCAGCCTCTCAAGTAGCTGGGACTAATGGTGTACACCACTATGCCTCGCTAATTTTTTTCTATTTTTTGTAGATCCAGGGGTTTGTGTTTACTCAGCCTTGTCTCAAACTCCTGACTCCAAGTGAGCTTCCTGCCTTGGTTTCTCAGAATGCTAGGATTACAGGTGTGAGGCACCACACCTGGCCCACTTGGCCAATTTTTTAATTTTTTTGTAGAGACAGCACTTACTATGTTGCCCAGGCTGGTCTCAGACTCCTGGCCTCAAGCCATCCTCCTGCCTTGGCCTCCCAAAGTGCTGGGATTATAGCCCTGAGTGACCACACCCACCCTCAGCCTATTTTTATAATTGGGCGATCTGGCAAGTTTGGAAACATTGAGTTAATCACCATGAAACCCTTTAAGGTTTCAGAAGACGTCAAGCTCTGAGCACTCAAAGGCATATTTATTTATTGTTATTCTTATTGACCAGGATTACCAAGTTGGCAAGTAAAATATAGGATGTACATGAAAATTTGAATTTCATATAAACAAGGAATATGTTTTTAGGATAAGTATATCCTGTGCAATATTTGGGATATACTTATACTAAAAATGTATTTTATCTGGCAACTCTGTCAAGATTCTCTGCACCCCATTTATGTTATACTATGGGATAGCTAAAGAAAAGTCTAATCTTTAGGAAAAGAAAGTATGCCAGTGATGAAGAGGGTCTATTTTTTTTTTTTTTTTTTTTTTTTGGTGAGACAGATAGAGGATATACAGAACTCTGTCACCTTGGTTAGAGTTCAGTGATGTCATCATAGCTCACTGCAACCTCCAACTCCTGGGCTCAGATGATCCTCCTGCCTTGGCCTTCCAAGTAGCTAAGACTACAGGTGCATGTCACTACGGCCAGCTAAGTTTTGCGTTTTTTTGTAGAGATGGGATCTTGCTATGCTGCCCAGGCTGGTCTTGAGCCTTTCTCCTCGGCCTCTGATAGTACTGGAGTCACAGATGTGAGCCTCCAGGCCCAGCTTATTTTAAACTCCTCTCTATGAGTGGCCCAGCTGCTCACTCTCTAATTTGGTCTTTGCTCACAGAATTTCCAGGAAGAGGAACCTGACCACTGGGTCTTCATCATTTTAACGAAAAAGCTACAGTTGCTAAAGACAGTGGAACCATAAGGTAAAACATGCAGATTTTAAAGCAGGACTTAGGATTCTGCTTGCTCATATCTAATGAGACAACAAGGCAGGAATAAGTGTTAATACGTTCACTTGTCCAGGTGTTTGTTGATTTCACAATAATGTAATCATTTCTAAGCTCTACACATTTTGTCCTCTGGCCAAATTCCCTGGCCCTTGGTCTTGTGGTGCGGAAGCTGCATCTGTCAGGGGATGCCTGACACAGGTTGAGGCTTCTCCCAAACACCGATAGGTAGACGCTCACCTGGCAACCGGAAGGGTTTACGACAGTGCCAATTTGGAAATCCCACCATCAATTATAAAGCAGACCTCCCCCAAGGAGAGAGGAGGAGGGCAACTGTAGAGCCGAATATGAAAATCCGAAGGACTGTGTGATCTAAGAATGAAATGTTTTCTAAATCAAATTAAGCTACACAGTGGAAATTGAGGGGGAAAGTCCTTAAGGAGACTTTTAAATGAAAATGAAATGTCTGTTAGCACGTCACAGAGGTGCACTGATACCGAGTGGCAGGCTTGTGTCTCATTAATTTCAAACATAGATTTTTATGTGAGGTTCTTTGATTATAATTTGATTACCTGACCCTGTAATTAAAGTTTATTGCCAATTTGGAAGCTTACATGTAAAATGAACTGGTTTTCTTCAAAGCAATATACAATCTTTTGGAGTCATTGACTTCTGGTTTTGCATTTAAATGGAAAAGTCGGTTATAACGTGACAAACGGGTTGGGGTTTTGATCATTAATCCTGCTAAAGCAATATTCATAAATTCAATTCTGATTCCGTTGGAATACTTTTCTTTTATTAGTTTCTGTGTTATTAAATGAGATTGTTTCTGACTAATATATTTCTGGACTCAAACTGTAGCTCCGAGCTGTTATTCAAATCAAATAACATGCCCCTTCCTTGTGCCTTGCACTAATAAATGCCAACTCGTGATACATTTGCAAGAGGCTGTCAGCAATATTAAAGGAGGCAATAATGCCGCGGAGATCCTGAAGTGAGCTGATTTTTCCAAGGCCTGATATTCGTCATTTTTCTTAAAAACACAGATATCTCACAAACACACACACAAACCCCCCAAAGAGTCAAACCTTTTCGTCTTCAATCTAAAACTATGCTTTGACTCATAATTCCCTAGCACTTTAATAGCCAAGACATTGGAGTTAGAAAACTCCTAACTTTAGGAGCCTGAGAGAGAGAAGAAGGAAGCTGATTTCAGCAAAGAGTCAAAGGTATAATCAGAAGGAAAAAGTGCTGCTTCGCTTGGGACCCTGATGGTCTTTCAACATTCAGGTGGTTTTGAAATTAGAAAAACCATTCACAAATGATCATCGGATGTCTAGAGTCAAAAGGGGTGTTGGAGACCCTCTTTCTTGGTCCCATTTGGCAGATGAAGAAACTGAGGCCTAGAGGGAAGTCAGATGGTCAGAGTTACACAGTGAGTTGGGGGCAAAATCCCAAACAGAGACCCTGTGTTAACATTCCCTGTAGCTTTTCCCCTCATACTACCCCCACCATCAAGCTCACAAAAGGCTCATAAATATTCACACAAACTTCATGGCGGGGTAGGGGGAGAATCTGGAAGACCCAGATTCCACCCCCACCCCACCCCCCCCCGCCTGTTAGCCCAGCAGCAAATCACCTGACCATGGGAGTCTCCCCCTCCAGCTGGTTACATCTGCCCTTCCTCTGTTTAGAAGTAAATGAGAACCGACATGTAAGCTACAAGGGGCAGGTTTCTAATAATTTCTTTCTTTCTTTTTCTTGACAGAAGGTCTTGCTCTGTCATCCAGGCTAGAGCCCAGTTGCATCATCACAGTTCACTGCAGCCTCAAATTCCTGGGCTCACGCAATCCTCTTGCCTCAGCCTCCCAAGTAGCTGGGACTACAGGTGTGTGCCATTATGCTCTGCTATATTTTCCATTTTCTTTTAAAAGAGATCAGGGTCTCTATGTGACCCAGACTGGTCTCGAATTCCTGGCCTCAAGTGATCCTCCTACTTCAGCCTTCTGAAGTACTAGGTTTGCAGACATGAGCTACCAAGCCCAGCCTCTACTAATATCTTAACTTTTTACATTCCAAGTGCTTTATTGAGGTATAATTGGCATAGAATAACTAAATATGTAAAGTATAACATCTTTTCTAGATAATCACAATAGTATAAAAGTTTTCGTGTTTTGGACAAATTTTCCCTGAATGCCTATGTCTGAGTCTCAGAGATTGTCGTCCAGACTTAAGTGTTGGCTGTTCTTTTCCTCTTTCCTGAGCGCTCACGCCTTTCCCACCAGCTCCTCTCTCAGGGATCCAGTGGGCTTACTAGCTCTCCACCTTGTTCCACAATCATTATGGGCAAGAATTCTCTCTGCTGCCCAAGCAGGAGATTCTTCAAACTCATGAATAGAATTCTAGCATCTCCTCAGAGATGTCATCTAACCTGAGTGAGAACAGCCCACATCACACAAGCCCAAAGCTGCAGGTGCTGGTGCGGGGGGCGGGGAGGGGGGGCAGAGAGAAGGGAACACTGTTACCCTGCCGGTGGGACTGCAAACCAAAGAGCCTGTTTTGGAAAGAAGTGTGGAGACTCCTCAAAGAGCTCAAAGCAGACCTTCCATTTGATTCCACAATCTCATTACTACATATCTACCCAGAAGAAAAAAAAAATCATTTTACCATAAGGACGTTTGTACTCGAATGTTTCTAGCACCTCAACTCCCAATCACAAAAACAACCCAAGTGCCCATCCACACGTGAATGCTTAAATAAACTGTGGCATATGTACACCAAGGTGGATTACTCAGCCATAAAAAAGATGGTGACTTTACGTCTTTTGTATTTACCTGGGTGGATTTGGAGAACATTCTCCTAAGTATCGTAAGAATGCAAAAGCAAGCATCCCAAGTACTTAATCCTAATTTGAAACTAGTAGACGACCTACAGGCCCACAGGAGAGAAAAACAGAGTTACATTCACCAAGGTGGGAGGGGCTTGGTAAGCTCCCACCTACTGGGCACAATGTGAGGGTATGTGGCACAACGTGAGGGTACGTGGCACACTTTCCAGGGTAAAAGACTCAATTACACCTCGGAGTTTACCTTACAAAAGCAAACAACATAACTTAATCATCTGTACCCTTATATTAATCCAGGGGGAAAAGTTGAAAAGAAAAGTAGAATTCTAGAGTCTCGAAGTTACAAGAAAACTTGGAACCCACCCTCTGCCCACAGCTCCCCTCTCCCACAATACCTGCCAAATACTCTGCCCCACACCCACTCGGCTAGCTTGCCTGATGAGGGCCTGCCCTGCCCTCAGCTGGGGTCGGAGTCGCCCTGCTGGGACGCCCTTCCCGCAGGTGCTGCCCACTCTCGCTAACTTCACCAAGCAGGTGCCTCTTGTTAAAATCCGCCGCGCCCAGTCCCGACTAGCTTCCAAAGCCAGCGTTATCCTCGGTTAGAATTGAGGACGCTGGAGCTGGGCGAGCTGGTTGGTGGCCAGTCTTCCTCCATCACTTTTGCCCTGCAGGTGGGGGACACGCGTGCAGAGGGCTCCCGGGAGAATTCCGTACGGAAGCTGGAGGAGGTATGTGTGCAGGACGGCGGGAATGGGAGAGTGCAGACTTTGGAGGCCGGTGTCCTAGCTCCGCAGGACGCCCCCCACCCGGGGATTTCTGTTGGGTTTTGTCGTGGCAATGTCCAGACTCCGCTCGTTCCTTTCAGTGTATAACTACACAGCCAGGGCCAGCTGAGCCAGGGCTGTGGTGGATACGGGCCCAGCAGGAGGTGTTTGGTCCCTGGTCTTTGGATTTTGTCCTTGGAAACAAGTCATCTGTCCTTCGGGGGGCCTGCTGGCAGGCAGGTGTTGACACCTCTGTGACTGCTAATGTTGCTATCTGCTTCAAGGGTGACCTCAGACTCAGGCTGACCGCCCTGCCAGGGCAGACAGTCGCATCTGTGGCAGGCCTTGGCCCCATGTGTGGCTAAACAGGGCCGAGGGAGGTTGGCACAGGTGTTGCCAGACGATGGGTCCAGGGTGCGTCTTCTCATCTCCTGAGAGAACATAGTGACTGGGGCTCACAGGCTCTCAGCCCTGGCTGCTCACGACCCCACCCGGAGCTCTTAGGAATTTTCTACACTTGGCGTTCTCTGCCATAGTGAAAACTAGGCCTTGAGTGTGGTGGCTGTGACCTTGCTGGTTAGCAGATTTGTCTGTCCTACACTCGGTTGTGTATCTACATTATGGAAAACCTCATATGACTGTAGGCGCTGCGTTTTTAAAAGATATGACTTACGTAATCCGTGAAATTCATCATTTTAAGTTTTGTATAATTCAATGGGCTCTTGGTATGTTGAGAAGTTTGTGGCACCCCCATCATTATCTAATTCCAGAACATTTCCACCACTCTCAAAATGCACCCCGCCTTCTGTGTAGAGATCAGACACACCACTAGGGGTGTGTGTGTGGGGGGGGGGGATGATGGTGAGAATAGTCACTGTCATTGAGCGCTTGCTGTATACCAGCCACTGTGCTGAGGGCTTTCCGTATGTATGTGTGCACGTCCGTGTAGTACGAACACACGTGTGTTCAGTCTCCAAGTAGGTGGAGTATCGTGGTCTGCTTTTACTGAGGGGCTGAGGTACACTATCCCCCAGATGTGACCTCACGTGGCTGTGTGCTTCCTCCCCACTGAGTCTAGGGCAGTGATTTTTTAACTGTTGTGTCATCAGAGGATCTTAGGTGTGCCGTGAAAATTTTTAGAGACTGTTAATTGTTTTCAAGAGAGGTTCAAAACACATTAAGTATAATTCTTTTTACCCTTTATTTTGAGCAACAGAATTTCAGTGTGCTATAGAAGTTTAAGTTCTAGGCTCCAGTGCACCGTGAGATACAAAAGGTTGAAAAACGCTGGGCTGGGGGAGCTGTTCCCGGCAGAGTTTGGAAAGACCTCCCTGTCGTCATTGTCTTCCAGTTCATTACATTTTTTTTTTAATTGCTATAAATATAACAAAACATAACATTTCAGCTGTTTGTAAGTGTACAATCCGGTGGCACTGAGCACATTTATAGTTTCAAGTAACCATCACCACTCCCCATTTCCAGAACTTTCCATCACTCTGCACTGCACCTCTATGCCTGTTAAACACCAGCCACTCTTCCCACCACGCCCAGCCCTCATACCCTGTTCTTCCTCTGAGTCTGCTCATTCCAGGGATTTCGTGGAATTGGCATGTTTTTATGGCTAACTAATATTCCCTTTTTCTTTTTTTGGCTTACTGGCCATGTGTATATATCACATCCATTCATTCACTGACAAACATTTGAGTTGTTTTCACCTCTTTTTTTTTTTTTTTTTTGAGACAGTATCTCACTTTGTCACCCTGGGTAGAGTGCCGTGGCATCATAGCTCACAGCAACCTCAAACTCTTGGGCTCAAGTAATTCTCTTGCCTCAGCCTCCCAAGTAGCTGGGACTACAGGTGTCAGCCACAATGCCTGGATATTTTTTAGAGAGGGGGGTCTTGCTCTTGCTCAGGCTGGTCTAGAACTCCTCAAGCAATCCACCTTCTCGGCCTCCCAGAGTAGTAGGATTACAGGCATGAGCCACCTCACCAGACCCTGTTTCCATCTCTTGGCTACTGCCTGTGAGCATGTACTGGCCTGAGTCTCTGTTTTTAGTTGTTCTGGGTAAATACAAAGGAGAGGGGCGGCTGGGTCATATGGTTGATTCTGTGTTTAACTTTTTGAGGAACCACCATGCTTTCCACTGTGACCACACTGTGACGTTCCCACCAGCCTTGCTTGGGGTTCCAATTTCTTCACATCCCTGTGGACACTTGTTGTTCTTCATTTTTTGATCATAGACATTCTCCTGGGTGTGCAGTGGCATCCCAGTGTTGACCTGTGTGTCTCTAATGATTAATGATGATGTGTAGGTAGATGATTTATTTGCACAGGTTCCATAATGGAAACGAGGTGTTGTTTGGGGGACAAGACGTGTCTAGTGCAAAGCAGGCCAGTGTGGTAAACTCATCTGACCTGAATTTAATCTCTTTGCTTGCAAATTTTTTGATCTAGTATTCTCAACTGTGACTTCCAGCCAGAATCAGCTGGGAGCTTTTAAAAGTATGATGGTGGCTGGATGCGTGGCTCACTCTTGTAATCCCAGCACTTTGGGAGGTCAAGGAGGGTGGATTGCTTGAGCTCAGGAGTTCAGGACCAGCCTGAGCAAAAGCAAGGTTCTGTCTCTACTGAAAATAGAAAAACTAGCTGAGCGTTGTGGCAGGCGCCTATAGTCCCAGCAACTTGGGAATCTGAAGCAAGAGGATCACTTGATCCTAGGAGTTTGAGGTTGTTGTGAGCTGTGACACCACAGCAATCTACCAAGGGCAACAAAGTGAGACTCCGGCGAAATAAATAAAACTATAATGGTGCCAGCTGCACTCCCAGGGCTTCTGACATGAGTGGTCTAGGTGGGGACAGCATTTATCCCATTATGGGGGAGATGCCCCTAATTTTTCATCAACAAACAAAAACCAAGAAATCCTAAGCCCTGCCTTTTTTTGGCTGGGGCCAGGTTCAAACCCACCACCTCTAGAATATGGGGCTGGCACCCTACTCCTTTGAGCCATAGGCAACCCTGCTTTTTTTTTTTTTTCATTTAAAGGTATAGTCTCCAAAACTTTTACTACTTTTAAGTGTTCTGTAGCTATTGTTTTTCAGGCTCATTCCCAAGTGGAAACTCAAAATGCCTCTGAAAATCATCTTTTTTTTCTTTTTTCTTGAGACAGAGCCTCAAGCTGTCCCCCTGGGTAGAGTACTGTGGTATCACAGCTCACAGCAACCTCCAACTCCTAGGCTCAAGTGAGTCTCCTGCCCTAGCCTCCTGAGTAGCTGGGACCACAGGCATCCGCCACAAGCCCGGCTCTTTTTTGGTTGCAGCCATCATTGTTATTTGGTGGGCCCGGGCTGGATTCGAACCCACCACCTTACGTGTATGTGGCTGGCGCCTTAGCCACTTGAGCCACAGGTGCAGAGCCAAATCATCTTAACAGTAGTTGAACTTAGGTTCAAGCCCACCTTTGGTTGCTCCTCTCCCCTCTTTAAAACTTAGGACAGCTCATTAATTTAGTGACACCAGTAACTGGGGCTAAAATACTACCCCACGCCTCACGGGTGCTGGTGGCTGCCCTTGTTTCATGCCCTCATTCTTGTCACACACCCTAAGGCCTGACCTGTCCGGAAGCCCTGTGGGAGGAGTTATGAAGGGACATCTGACAGGGTTGCAGATGGATTCACCAGGACCCACCTCTTCTCTGGGAGCTCAGGCAAGGGAAGCAGGGGAACCATCTCCTGAGTCAATAATCATCATGCCTGCCAGACTCCACATCCCTCCTAGTGTCGGTGGTATAACTGGTATGTTCAGAAAACAGTATTGGGTAGGGCACGGACGTGGACTTAAATCACACGGAATCACCAAAGGACAAAGCTACTCCCTTCTCCATTATCTTTTAAGCCTTTAGATAAACAAGCAGAAAGTCTCAATTTGGTGCTAATCAGTCTTTAATGCCTCTCTTTAATCATAGTCAGTGCCTGTGGCTCAAAAGGGTAGAGTGCCAGCTCCATCTACGGGAGGTGGCGGGTTCAAACCCAGCCCTGGCCAAAAAGAAAAAAAAAAAATGTAAAGCCTCTGCCACAAACGCGCTTGGTCAGATCCTTGGTCGGGCCAGGAAGCGTCCGTGCTTGCTTCCCTGTTTGTGTTTATTGGAGCTGCAGGTGCTGGAGCAGCACTGCGTGTCTTGCATCCGGCACTGTTCAATCCAGATGTTAGTTGGGACAGAAAGAAGAACCCAGAACTCTGGAACAAACTGGGTCCCAGCGATCGATCCAAGCTGTTACCACAGCTGGTGAAATATCAGTTTGATATTGATAGTCTGGCTTTGGAAATTAAGGACACCTCTAAGTGACAGAGACAGAAAACAGTAGAAAAGCCACTGAGTTCTACCCAGTGATTGAGGATTATTGCAAACAGAAGACGAGGGTCCAGGCTTCTAAACCAAATGGTTCACAATAAATCTGCTTAGAAGGAAGGTCTTCCAGAAGCCATCCGCACAATTTTCCACTGAACCAGGAATATTTTTCCTCTAATTGCATGAAATCATGTTGATGTGTTGTGTTGAGGATTACACTGTTTAGTAAATATCCGGAACTTGGAAAACAAATTATTTTAAAAAGCAGACGTAGATTCAGCCTCTAGCTACAATAGTGCCAGACCAGAAATTGGCAACATTGCTTGGCTTCTGTTGTACTTATTTTTCAATTGGCTTTAAAATGGCTCGTGTCCCTGATCTCTTTTTTTCCATACACCATTGTGATATAAGGTTTACTTTTAAAGTCAACACCGGTGCAGTGGCTCATGCCTATAATCCCAACGCTTTGGGAAGCCAAGGCAGGTAGATCTTCTGAGTTCATGAGTTCAAGACTAGCCTGAGCAAGAGCGAGACCCCATCTCTAAAAAGTAGCCAGGCATTGTGGTGGGCACCTATAGTCCCAGCTACCTGGGAGACTGAGGCAAGAGGATCTCTTGAACCCAAGATTTTGAGATTGCTGTGAGCTATGACGCCATGGCACTCAACCCCAGAGCACAGAGTAAGACTGTCTCAAAAAATAAATAAATAAATAAATTTAAGTGTTTAAAAAGTGAGTTCATTTGAAGGAAAAGATTGAGTAAAGCAGTAGTCAGGTGGTATCCAAATGACCCTGGGAGGTAGATATGGGCATGCTTTCAGGGACGAGAGGGACCCCCAGCTTGTCACAAGCAGTGTGTCATATCACAGAATAATGACTAATAATTTATAGGGGGAAAGGACCCCAGAGGTGAGGTCCTAGCCACAACTTTTGCAGGTGAGGGAAACTGAGGCTGTGAAGTGTTGAGAGTCTGGGGTCACATAGGGGTCAGTGGAACTGGGCTCCATTGCTGTGTGTCCACCTGGACAGATGTCAGTCAGCGCCACCTCTTTGCATCGCACCACTGTGCTATGTCACAGGGCATTTCTCTTGCCCAGCTGACCTAATAAGCCGGCACGTTTTGCTTCCAGGAATGTGAATAATGAGTTCCGTGAACGGCACGGTTCTGTCTCTCTCACTTCGCAGCTCCAAGGGGCAGGCTCATCTGGGCACAATCACAGAACTTTCTTTCTCTCTGGGACTTAGCGACACAGCTACAGACTCTACACCTGGCTGTTGAGCTGCTCATCGAGTTTTCCTTCCAAATGTGAGGGGGGACTGTACTCCCCACAGTCAGGGTTTGGGAAAATCTTGTTATGCAGCAGATAACACACACGGAGTCTGGCTTTTCCCACTCAGCGTCATGCATTTAAAAGTCACCCGAGTGAGCTGTGACACCACAGCACTCTACCCAGGGTGACAGAGCGAGACTCTGTCTCAAAAAATTAATTTAATTCACCCATGTTGCATGTTTGGTGATTTCTTTTTATTGCTGAGTGGTGCGCCTTTAATGGATGTACCAGATTTGTTTACCTATTCCCCAGCTGGGGAATACTGGAGTTTTCCTGTAGCTTTTTTTTTTTTTTCCCCAAGAGCTAGTCTTGCTCTGTGGCAGAGGCTGGAGTGTGGTGGTAAGATCACAACTCCCTATAACCTCGAGCTCCTGGGCACAAGTCGTTTCCCACTTTAAATTCCCTAGTAGCTAGGACTACAGGCGTGCACCACCATGCCTGGCTAATTTTTTTTTTTGGCATTTTGTTTATAGAGATGGGGTCTTGCTATGTTGCCCAGGGTAGTCTGAAGCTCCTGGCCACCAGCAACCCCCCCCCATCTTGGCCTCCCAAAGTGCTGTGGTGGTGTGAGCCACACCATCAAGACTTTCCTTATCTTCTGGCAATTATGATCAAGCTCACTACATAGAGTGAGATTTAACCTCTGAGCATATAATTGATGTTTCTCACTGTGACTTTTGAGGACTTGTGTGATCTGGCTGCTGCTGCTGGCTACCCCTACCTCTTCTCAGGACACCCCCCCACCTCAACCCTCCACCCTCCTACTCTGTGAACAGGCCAAGTACTCCCTCCCCTAGACCTTCCCACAGCCGGCTCCTGGCTCTGACACCCCCTCCTCAGGGGCCGCCTCTATCTGAGGTGAACTCTCACCTCTTGGCCTGTGTGTTCCCTTTCAGGGCACCCATCATGATCTGGAATTATTTGCTTATTTTGTGTCTCCTCTATTGCAAAGTACATTTCAGGCAGGGAGAAGCCTTGTCTGTCTTACTAAAGTCTTTTTTTTTTTTTTTTTTTTTGAGACGGAGCCTCAAGCTGTCCCCCTGGGTAGAGTGCCATGGCGGCATGCTCACAGCAACCTCCAACTCCTGGGCTCAAGCGAGTCTCCTGCCTCAGCCTCCCAAGTAGCTGGGACTACAGGCGCCCGCCACAACACCTGGCTATTTTTTGGTTGCAGCCATCATTGTTGTTTGGC
>CAUYTI010086138.1:0-18617 GCA_963575145.1 Galago senegalensis | reverse complement strand
CACTCCCTGCTGCCTTCCCCCACCCCAGGTTGCACAGCCACTGAGCCATAAACTGAGTCACCTTAGGCAAATAGCTGCTATAATAAACAATAAGTTTCTATTACCTTGAAATACAGGTAATCAGGTTGCACCAACTCTAGCCCCTGGTTAAGAGACCCCCCCACCCCTCACCTGTACCAATCCAAATTCATCTTTACTAGTGAAATCATCAGCTACCAATGCAAATCCTCCTTTACTTCCTCCTTTACTAATGAAATCACCAACCACCAATGAAAAGTGTACTCGTACTGGACCCTACCCCTCTTGCTTTCTGTACCCATAAAAACTGCCTTCACCCAGAGTTCAGGGCTTGTCCTAGGCTTGCATGCCAGGAGAGTCCAGGCTACCCGGGGCCTGTAATAAAATCTCACCTTATGCCCTTACATCGGAGTGTGTCTTGAGTTTGTCGGTTGGGGCTACTTCGGGAGGCTTTTTCGGACCTAACAATAGCAATTACTTACAATGCTGGGTGATGATTTCTTGCAGGGAGAGGACGACGGCTTGGCTGTGGGTGCAAGCTTGTTCCTAGAATTGTATGAAAGCAAAAAATGACTACAACTCTGGGTGGCAGTAGCAGTAAAATGTCTTTATTCTCCACATTTTTATGGTAAACTAATCATGTACACCACATTGATCAATAATCCTAACATCCTCTATTCTTATCTTAAACTATAGAAAAGAAAGAAAGTCCAGGAAAGTAAGATAACCATCTTAAGACTAGCCTCAGGCTATTCCTCTCTAAAGACCTAAAACAACCCTACATTATCTGACTTCTATTGTCAAAGTTAAAGGTCAGGATAAACAAGGGAGCAAAACTTTTTTTCTTCCATGTGCTCAATTAAGTTTCTGAGAAACAGGCTTAATGATTGTTTTCTCGTGGTTTGGAGCCCCCCCCCCACCGCCTGCCCCAACGATGACGGAGTGTTCTTTTACTCACATCATTATGATGGAGTTTTTCTTTTCACTCACATCAACCTTTGAGTCACGTCCCCTGCTCAGATGGGTCATGGTTCAACCCTTATCTGGCAGGATGACTTCACTGCACAGTCAGGGTTCGATGTAGGAGGCTGTTAAGCTTTGCCTGCAGGCCCCTGCCATGCTCTCCCAGGTCACTAGGCCTCGACAAAGACACACAATACTCACAAGTCTTTTCACTCAGTTTCTGGAATTAAAAGACCACATTTCATTTAATTTTATGTGGCAATTCATCCCACATTACAATCTCTTTCAGAAAATAGAAGATAAGAAAACACTTCCAAACTCTTCTATGAGATGACCATTCCAGTAATATAAAAACCACATTAAACATATTTTGAGAAGGAAACATAGAGATCAATATCTTTCATGCCATAGTCTACACAAGCAAAAAGTACAAGGTATATATGTACATACGGGATTTACATCAAATTAAAAGCTTCTGCATAGCAAAGGAACCAGTCAATGGATGGAAAAGGCAATCTGTGGAGTGGTAGAAAATATTTGCAAACCATAAATCTGAGAAGGGGTTACTATCCAAAATACAATATAAGGAACTTAAATAGCTAAACATCAAGGAAACAAATAACCTGATTTAAAAATGAGTAAAACAAATGAATAGATATTTCTCAAAAGATGACCTGCAAATGGCCAGCAGATATGTAAAAAAAATGCTCATCATTAATCATGGGGAAATGCAAATTAAAACCATAATGAAGTACCACTTCAAACCTGTTAAATGGCCATTACTAAAAACACAAAAGACAACAGGCATTGGTGAGGCTCTAGGGAAGAAGGAACCCTTGCACATTGTTGGTGGGAATGTAATGTAAGTTAGTACAGCCACTATGGAAAACAGTTTAGAAGTTCCTCAAAACAATTAAAAATACAACTATCAGAAGATTCGGCAATCACACCACTGGGTTTATAACCAAATGAAAAGAGGACTTCAGTATGTCAAAGAGTCCCATATTCACTGCAATATTATTCATAAAAGCCAAGATATAGAATCAACCCAAGTGCCCATCATGGATAATAAAGAAAATAAAGAATATTTATAATTTTATTTTATTTATATTTTATAATATTATTTATAATTTTATTTATATTTTATAATTATAAAATATATAATTTTATTTTTTTTTAAAAAAAAAAGGAAATCCTGTCATTTGCAACAAGATGAATAATCTGGAAGACAATATGTTAAGTGAAATAAGCCAGGTACAGAACGGCAAATATTACATGATTTCATTATTATGTGGAATCTAAAAAAGTTGAACTCTTTAACACAGAAAGTAGAATGATAGTTACTGAAGTCTGGGGTGATGTTGGTCAAAGGATAGATTGGAGGAATAAGTTCAAGAGATCTCTTCTATACCATGGTGACTATAACATTGTTACATATAACAATAATAGTATAGTCTTCAAAATTGCTGAAAGCATAGATTTTAACAGTTCTTATCACAAAAAAGTATGTGACATAATACATACATTAATTAACTTAATTTAGCCATTCTACAACAAATGAATCCAAAAAAGTCTCAAAGCCAGGCAGAGTGGCACACACCAATTAGTCCCAGCTACTCAGGAGGTTGGGGTGGGAGGATTGCTTGCTTCCAGGTGCTCTGCACTATAGTACACAATGTCAATCAAGTGTCTGCACTAATTTCTGTGCCAATATGGCATCTTCCTGAGAGTGGGAGACAACCAGGTTGCCTGAGAGGGAGTGAATCAGCGCAGGTCAGAAAAGGAGCTCAAAATTCCTGTACTGACCAGTAATGGGATCATACCCATGGGTAGCCACTACACTCCAGCCTGGGCAACATAGCAAGATCCCCATTTCTTTAAAAAAAAAGAATTCTTCTAAACATAGGTAAAAAAAATCATTAGCAATGTATCAGGAAATTGAGTCCAAGGTATAATGAATCAACTGGGATTTATTTGAGCTATGCACAACTGGTTCAACATTCTAAATGAACTAATGAAACCCACCCATCAGCAGTCTAAAGAAGAAAAGTTGTATAATCATATGGATTAATGCAGAAAATCATCTGATGAAATGAACATTGATTCATTATGGAAACTCTCAGTAAACTGTAAACATAGGAGGAATTGCTCAAGTTTTAAAAATCCAGGAAAAGGGCACAGTTAACACCATAGTTAATAGTGAAAAACTAAATTCACTCTCAGATCAGAAACAACATGTCTTAGTACATTTGGGCTGTTATTACAGAATACCATATATTTGGTGGCTTCTAAATAACAAATTTGTTTTTCACCATCCTGGGAGCTGGGAAGCCCCAGATTAGGGAACTGGCAGATTCAGGGTCTAGTGAGGCTGTGCTTCCTTGTTTGTGGACAGCTGTTTCCTCACTGTACCCTTACAGGGTGAAAGGGGGAGAGGAGTTCTCTGAGTCGTGCTTTATAAGAGCACTAATCCCAATTATGAAAATTCCATCCTCTTGACCAAAGCACTTCCCAAAGATACCACTTCCAAATATTATCACATTGAACATTAGATTTCAACATAGGAGACACACATGATCCACAAATCAAGGCAAAAGTGTCTTAACTGCTGTTCAACATCCTGGAAGTCCCACACTGTGTAATAAGACAAGAAAAGAAAGGTAAGATATACAGATGGGTGTAGCATAAATAAAAGCATACTTTTATTCACAAATGATGGCATTATTGTCTATATAGAGGTCCTTTTTTCACAAATGATGACATTATTATCTATAAAGAGAATCAACAAAAAATTTTCTAGAATTAATAAGTATAGGGAAGTGGCATGATTCCGAATCAGTCAGTATATTCAAACATCAATAACTTTCCAATATTGTAGGAGAGAACCATTGTAATTAAATTAACAAGATCATCTAGGGGAAGTTTAAGGCAAGATGGCTGACTGAAGCCAGCTTTTGGCAGAGGCTCCCAACCAGAGGGTGAAATAATGGCCAGAAATAACCCAACAAAGCAGATCACGAGCTGAGTTGAGAGAGAGGATGGATAGGTTCACATCACCCCTGCTGCCATAAGCTGGGACTCCAAGGAAACAAATTTCAGGTACAAAACCATCCCAAAGTGGACAAGTAGCTTGAGGTAAGTAGAGAACAGAGGACCTTCTGCTTCACCACAGAGGAGAGACTGACTGAGGGCCAGGACTCCCTCCACAGAAAAATACTACTGAAAGCCCAGTCTCTTTCCTGGACCAAAAGTTGATCTAATATTCTCCCTACCTTCCTAAACTCCCAATTGACCCATTATCCCTCTCCTGGTGGTCTGGAAGACCAACCCTGGCAAAATCTAGAGTGTTTGACAAATATTTGCTAGGGCAGGGCACCTCATGAGCTATGGAAGTGTTGCGCTGAATCCATAACTTTATTAGAGGCAGGGAGTCACAAAGGGAGAAAGATTTGCCCTGTGTTGGAGAAGAGCATAGCTCAGACTGCACTAATGATCACCGTGAACCACAGCCCACTAGCTCCCTAGCTCTGCAGCCTGTGGTGGGCAGCTCAGCTCCTGGCAGGGTTCCTGTGATGGGTGGCCTCAGCAGTGACTCCTAACTAGCTCCTGTGACCTGCAGGGTGCAACTCCCACCTGGCTGACCCATGGGCTGTCTACTGCCTGACTCCTGTGACCTGTGTAGCCCAAAGCCAATGACTCTGCCCTCCAGCTCCTGGCCTGGCTCCTGCAACCTGTGGCCCTGCCAGCACCTCCTGCCCAGCTCCTGCAACCAGCAGCCCAGGGCTGGTGACTCCGCCCTTCAGCTTCCCTCTCGGCTCCTGAGACCTGCAGCCCCCAACCCCCATGACTCCTGCCTGGCTCCTACAGCCCATGAGGCCCCTGCCAGTGACTCCACCCTCTGGTTTCCCACCCATCTCCTGCAGCCAAGGTCAGGGGTCAGTGGCTCAGCCCTCTAGTTACCCAACCAGTTCCTGCAACCTGCACACACCAGTACCCCAGGCTGGCAGCACAACTCCCAACAGGGGGTGGTGGCTCCAAACTCCCTCCCACTGCAGTCAAATAGAGCTGCCAGAAGACCTGCTGCCTAGATGCTAAAGACTTTTCGAACTCTCCTACCTGATGGGTGTTTGTGTTGATGAGGACAATTGGTTTGGAACTCTTGACCTAGGCCAATCATGGGGTACCCACCAAGGTTGTGCCTTAGTTGTGTTCTTGCTGGATTGTGGGGTTCTCCCCTTCCAATTGTCATCTGTGAGGGAACGGGGCGTCTTAGTTGCTTATATATCTTCACACCTGAGATTTCAGTCCAAAGCCACTGATTCCCTAGGATTAGTGAGAGACTAGCTGAATACAGGTCAGCGCCGTCTAGCCCCACCACACCAAGCAGGTCCCCAGAGTTTCAGGCTGTAGTTCTGAACGGGACCATTGTAAAGCTCTAAGGAAAAAGCTGTAGTCACCAGTCCCAGTTCTTTGGTAAAGGGCTGGTTAATTACAACTCCAGGAGCCCTCGATTCAATTTCACCTTGCCAACTTCTCTAGCCAAACAGTCAAAAATAATCATGGGACAGAATTAGCAGAATAACTCTGGCAACAATAATAATCAGAGTAGATCAACTCACCCAAGGAATGAAAAAGGAGGCACAACAGAAGATCCCACTCATAAACAAATGGCTGAAATGTCAGAAATCAAGTTCAGAATTTGAACTGAAAATAAGATTAACAGAACAGAGGTAAAGATGGAATTAGAAATTCAAGGAGCAATTCAAAAGTTGTCTCAAGAATTCAATGAATTCAAAGACAAAGTCACCAAAGATTTTGACACATTGAGGCAAGAATTTGCAGCCCTCAAAGATCTGAAAAATACAGTAGAATCCCTTAGTAACAGAATGTTATAGGCAGAAGAAAGGATCTCTGACATTAAGACAAAGCTTTTGAATGCTCCCAAATGCTCAAAGAGGAAGAGAAGTGGAGAGCAAAGACAGATTATTCCCTGAGAGATTTGTGGAACCATTCAAAAAGAGCAAACATTCACTTCAGAGGAATCCCTAAAGGAGGAGAGGATAGTCCAAAAGGTACAGGTACTCTACTCTAAGAGATAATTGAGGAGAACTTCCCAAGCATGACAAGAGATACTGAAATTCAGATAGCAGACAGTTTTAGAACTCCATAGGACTCAACCCAAATAAAGCATCTTCTAGACACATTGTAATTAACTTTTCCAAAGTTATTATGAAGGAGAAAATCCTACAAGCATCCAGACATGAGAAAATCACAACCTACAAGAGGAAGAATATTAGAATGACTGCATATCTCTCTGCTGAAACTTTTCAAGCCAGAAAAGGATGATCATTGATTTTCAATCTCCTAAATCAAAACAACTTCAGCCCAGGATCCTGTACCCAGCAAAATTGAGCTTCATTTAATGATGGAGAAGTTAAATACTTTAATGACATAAACATGTTAAAGATATTTGCCATAACCTAACCAGCTTTTCAGGGTCAGCTTTTCAGATCCATCATCCATAATGACCAGGATAATGCTCTACCAACAAAATAAACTCATTCTGAAATTCTTGACCAAAACCCTATTTCCACAGTGGTGAGAAGATTAAAAATGTTCACTGGACTTCCAAAAAACTTGACACGCAAAATATTACCAGGCTTAGAACGGCTTAAACTCTACTCTTAAGAGGCAAAGCTTTGATGACTGGATACAAAAACTCAGACCAGATATATTCTGCATAAAAGAATCTCATCTGACAATACAGGATAAATATAGACTGAGGGTGAAGGGATGGGCATCTATAATCCAGGCAAACAAAAATCAGATAAAAGCAGGGCTGGCAGTTTTATTTACAGATACACTAGGCTTTAAACCAACAAAAGGAAGGAAAGACAAGGATGGTCACTTCATATTTGTTAAGGGAAACATTCAACTTGATGAGATGTCAATTATTAACATTTATGTGGTACCCAAAGAGAATGCTCTTTAATTTGTAAGGGAGAAACTAACAGACATGAACAATTTAATATCTTCTAGCACCATAAGAATTGGAGACTTTAATACCACTTTGGGGGTGATCCTCTAATAGGAAGCTAAGCAAATAAATTTTGGACTTAAATTTTACCATACAACAATTGAATTTAACACACATTTACAGAACAATTCATCCTAACAAAACTGTATGCACATTCTTCTCATCCACCCTTGGAACATCCTCCAAAATTGATCACATCATAGGTCACAAGTCTAATTTCAGCAAATTTAAAAGTATGGAAAATATTCCTTGTATTTTCTCAGATCATCACACAATAAAAGTTGAACTCACCAATAACTAGTATCTGCATACTCATACAAAGACATAGAAACTAAATAACCTTATGCTGAATGATAGCTGCATCATAGACGAGATTAAGAAGGAAATTGCCATATTTTTGGAACAAAAAAATAATGAAGACATGAATTATCAGAACCTGTGGGATACTGCAAAAGCAGTCGTAAGAGGGAAATTTATAGTTTTGCAAGTCTTCCTCAAGAGAATGGAAAGAGAGGGAGTCAATAACTTAATGGGACTTCTCAAGCAACTAGAAGTAAGAACAATCCAACCCAAACCCAGAAGAAGAAAAGAAATAACTAAAATTAGAGCAGAATTAAATGAAATCAAAAACAAAAAAAATTATTCCAAAGATCAATGAATCAAAAAGTTGTTTTTTTGAAAAACTCAACAAAATTGATAAACCTAACCAAAATAGAAGACTGAAGTCCTTAATATCATCAATCAGAAATGACCAAGGCAAAATAACAACAGACACCTCAGAAATTCAAAAAATCCTTAATGAATACTATAAAAACTTTATTCTCAGAATATGAAAATAGAAATATAAAAATCTGAAAAAATTTGACCAATAATTGGAAGCATGCCACCTTCCTAGACTTAATCAGAAAGAATTGAAAATGCTGAATAGACCTATATCAAGTACTGAAATAGAATCAACTATACAAAAAAGAAGAGTCTGGGACCAGATGGCTTCACATCAAAATTCTACAAAACCTTTAAAGAGGAACTAGTACTATATTACTTAACCTTTTCCAAAACATCAAAAAAGAAGGAATACTCCCAACACATTCTATGAAACAAATATCATTCTGATCCCCAAACCAGGAAAGACCAAACAAGAAAAGAAACTATAGACTAATACCTTTAATGAACATAGATGCAAAAATATTCAATAAGATCCTAGCAAACAATCCAGCAACACATCAAATGAATTATACACCATGACCAAGTGGGTTTTATCCCAGGATCTCAAGGTTGGTTCAATATATGTAAATCTATAAATACAATACACCACATAAATGAACTAAAGAACAAAGACCATATGACTCTATCAATATATCCAGAAAAAGCTTTTGACAATATCCAGCATCCATTCATGATCAGAACACTTAAGAAGTAGGCATACAAGGGACTTTTCTTAAACTGATAGAGGCCATCTACAGCAAACCCACAGCCAATATCATACTGAATGGAATAAAATTTAAAACATTTCCACTTAGATCAGGAACCAGACAAGGTTGAACATTGTCTACACTGCTTTTAAACATTGTAATGGAAGTCTTAGCCATCACAAGCAAGCAAGAGAAAGCAATCAAGGGTATATAAATAGGGTCAAAGGAGATCAAACTTTCACTCTTTGCAGATGATATGAATTTTTACCTGAAAAACTCCAGGGATGCAAACACAAAACTCTTAGAAGTGATCAAAAAATACAGTAGCATCTCGGGATACAAAATCAATACTCACAAATCAGTAGCTTTTATATATATCAATAATAGTCAAGCCAAAAAAACAGTCAAGGAGTCTATTCCCTTTACAGTTGTGCCAAAGAAGATGAAATATTTGGGAACTTACCTAACAATGGATGTGAAAGATCTCTGTAAAGAGAATTATGGAACTCTGAAAAAAGAAATCACTGAAGTTGTTAACAAATGGAAAAATATATCATGCTCATGGCTGAAAGAATCAACATTGTTAAAATGTCAATACCTCCCAAAGCAATATACAATATTAATGCAATCCCTATTAAAGCCCCATTGTAATACTTTAAAGATTTTGAAAAAATAATACCTTGTTTTGTATGGAATCAGGAAAAACCTCAAATAGCCAAGACATTACTCAGGAACAAAAACAAAGCAGGAGGAATCATGCTACCAGACCTCAGACTATACTATAAATTGATATTGATCAAGACAGCACAGTGCAGGCACAAAAACAGAGAGGTAAATGTATGAAATAGAACAGAGACCCAAGGGATGAACACAGCTACCTACCTTTATTTGATCTTTGACAAGCCTATTAAAAACATTCTGTGGTATGTTTCCCTATTTAACCTTTCACCATGAACTAAGATAGACTCTCACTGGATTAAAGATTTAAAATTAAGACATGAAACTATAAAAATACTAGAAGAAAGTGCAGGGAAAACACTTTAAGAAATTGGCCTTGGTGAATATTTTATGAGGACCCTCCAGGCAATTGAAGCAACATCAAAAATACACTATGAGAACCTGATCAAACCAAAAGCTTCTGTACAGCCAAGAACACAGTAAGTAAAGCAAGAAGACAGCCCTCAGAATGGGAGAAGATATTTGTAGGTTATGTCTCTGACAACAGTTTAATAACCAGAATCCACAGAGAACTCAAACTTATTAGCAAGAAAAGAACAAGTGATTCCATATCAGGGTGGGCAAGGGACTTGCAGAGAAAATTCTCTGAAGAAGACAGGCCCATGGCCTACAGACACATGAAAAAATGCTCATCATCCTTAATCATCAGAGAAATTAAAATCAAAACTACTTTGAGATATCATCTAACTCTAGTAAGATTAGCCCATATCACAAAATCCCCAAACCAAAGATGCTGGCATGGATGTGGAGAAAAGGGAACACTTCTGCACTGGTGGTGGGATTGCAAACTAATACATTCCTTTTGGAAAGATGTATGGAGAACACTTAGAGAATTAAAAATAGACCTACCATTTGATCCTACAATTAATTCCTCTGCTAGGTATATATCCAGAAGACCAAAAATCACACTACAACAAAGATATTTGTACCAGAATGTTTATTGCAGCCCAATTCATAAATGCTAAGTCATGGAAGAACCCCCAAGTGACCATCGAACCATGAATAGATCAGTAAATTGTGGTATATGTACACCATGGAATATTATGCAGCCTTAAAGAAAAATGGAGATTTTACCTCCTTCATGTTTACCTGGATGGAGCTGGAACATATTCTTCTTAGCAAAGTATCTCAAGAATAGAAGGAAAAGTATCCAATGTACTCAGCCCCACTATGAAACTAATTTATAGCTTTCATAGGAAAGCTATTACCCAATCATAGCCCAAGAAAAGGGAAAGGTTGGGGAGGGGAGGGGAAAGGTTAGGTGGAGGGAGGGTAATTGGTGGGACCACATCTATGGTGCATCTTACAAGGGTACATGTGAATCTTTCTAAATGTAGAATATAATTGTCTTAACACAATAACCAAGAAAATGCCACGAAGGCTATGTTAACCAGTTTGATGAAAATATTTCACTTTGTATATAAACTAGTACATTGTACCCCATGATTGCATTAATGTACACAGCTATGATTTAATAAAAAAAAATAAAAAATAAAAAATAATGGCCGAGAGAATTTGATAACCAGGTTATCAGACATCCCTTGTATAGTTACAGATTTGGGGGATAGAAGATCAGGGTTAGAGAAGAGTACACAAAAGGTTGCTCTAGTGTCCAGAAGAAATTCTGTGTCCTGGCCCTCTAATATGAGGCAGACCCAGGGCTCTTGATAGGTAATGACACAAGCTGGAGCCATGAGAATCTGCACTGGCCCCCTCAGTCCAGTTTGGGCACTGATGGGTTCACTGTACCAGGAGGCCTTTTGACAGTGGTCACCCTTGCATTCTGGACAGGGGCTGGGTAGCTAGCCCAATAGGTGGTGCTGCCGGGAAAAAATCTCTCTTGAAGTGTCCAGTGCGACCACATTGGAAGCACTTGTTCTTGGTTCTTCTGGCTTCCCTCTACCCCTGAATGTGGCCCTTTGTCAGAGTGCTATTACTAGAGTGGTCATTTTTGTGTGTGTGTGTTGCAGTTTTTGGCCAGGGCTGGGTTTGGACCCTCCACCTCCAAGATATGGGGCCAGCGCCCTACTCCTTTGAGCCACAGTGCCACCTGTCATTCTTTTTTTTTTTTTTTTTAATCTCTTCTTCCTTTCTTCTGCTCTTTCTCCCGATCTTGATTATAAAAGACCACTTTGGCTGTTTGAAGAAGATTCTCCAGGTTGTGATTGGGGACTAAGGCCAATTTCTGGAGATATTTTCTAATGTCTCGGCAGCTTGAATGATAAAATTATCTTTTAAAACAATTTGGCCCTCTAAGGAGTTGGGTGTCAACTAAGTGTATTTTCTCATCTCCTCCCTAAGCCACTCAAGAAAGGCTTGGGGACTTTCATTTTATTCCTGGTAAATAGTAGACAACTTAGAATAATTCATAGGTTTTTCCTTGGATTGACAAACCTTCCAAGATACATGTTAGAAATGTTTACACCAGCAGTCACCTTGTTTCTCAGGGTCCCATTCAAGATCCTCCAAGGGAACTGCCTGCCTTCTCATGGGGTATTTGTCCCTTTCCTCAGAGGACATGCTGGTATCAGTATTGGACATGAACCACAAATCCCTCCACTTTCTAGTCTAATCCAGGCCTTCATTTTTCTCATTCAAAGTTAAAATTTGATGTAGTGGTAGCATTACATCTCTCCAAGAGAGGTCAAAACTTTGTCCTAACCCTTGGAGAACATCTGTGTACTTATCGGGGTCATCAGAACATTTTCCTAATCAGTCCTAATTTGTTTTAAATCTACCAGGGAAAATGGAGTGAATACTCATGCATTTCCCCTTTTACCACCCACGGTTTTGACCCAGGGACACAAAGAAGGATATAGCTGCTTTCTGGGGGCCCCAAGAGGACCAGAAGAAACTTTGAAACAGATTCTTTCTTGGGTTTTATAAATGCATAGAGGAAGGTGAAGAAGTAGATCATGGGTTTGAAATAAGTGGTGACAACATAACGAAAGGACACATGTCATATCTATTAGTATAAAGTATAAATGTCTTAACAAAATAACTAAGTAAATAAGATGAGGTATATATTAACAAGTGTGATGTAAGTGTTCCTAATTCTATATGAAATCAGCACATTGTACCCCATAAATGCATTAATTTATACACGATCTATGTGTTTATGATTTAATTTAAAAAATAAAAAAAATCACACCATTTAAAATCCCATTAAAAAATAAAATGCTTAATTATAAATCTAACTATATATGTATACATGGGGGATCTATCTGTGGAAATCTATAATACTCTGATAAAAGAAATCAAAAGGAAATCTAAACAGATGAAAAAATATCCCATGTTCATGAATTGAAATACATAATGTCAATTAATCCCAACTTGATTTATAAATTTAATGAAATATCAATCAAATTCTAGAAAACTACTTGTAGGTAACAAATTAATTCTAAAGTTTCTGTGGAATGGAAAAAGATCCAGAATAGCCAACACAATTATAAATAAGAAGATTGGCAGATTCACACTGCCTGATTTCAAGGTCTATTATAGGGCACAGTACTCAACACAGTGTGCTGTTGGTAAAAGAACACTAAACAAACCAATGAAAGAAATGAGAGCCCAGAAACAGAGTCACATTCATATAATCAAAAAGGGGGGGATCTGGACACCTTAACAAAGAAAATGTATGGAAAGCAAACAAACATATGAAAAGATGTCATCGAGAAATTACAAATTAAAACAACACTGAGCTGCCACTGCCCACCTAGGAGAGAGCCTGAAATCCAGAACACTGACAACACCAAATGCTGGTCAGAGACAAGGAGCAAAACATATCTCACTCATTGCTGTTGGGGAATGCCAAATGGCACTGCCACTCTGGATAACAGTGTGGCAGTTTCTTACAAAACTAAACATACCCTTCTCACCACGTGATCTAGCAACCACACTCCTAGGTACTTACCTAACTGATTTAAAAATTTATGTGCACTCAAAAATCTCCACGTCAATGGGTATAGCAGCTTTACTCATAATCACTCCACACTGGAAACAAGCAAGAAGTCCCTCAATAGGTAAGTGCTTAAACAAACAGTGAAAGCAACTTTCCACTGGAGAAAACTAACAAACAACTAACACTGCCTCTCCCTGGTGAACAAAGCCAATGTTAATAGTGAAAATTCACATTGATGCATGTGCCTGCAATGGACTGAATGTTTATGTCCTCCTAAAATTCAAATGTTGAATTCCTAATCCCCAAGGTGATGGTATGAGGAGGTAGAGTCTTTGCGAAGAGATTAAGTCTTAAAGGTAAAGCTCTCAGGAACGGGATTAGTGCCCTTATACATGAGATCCCTGGGGCAATCCCTTGCCCATCTACCACAGGAGGATATAGCAAAACTATGGCCATCTATAAACCAGAAAGTGGGCCCTCACCAGACACAGACTCTCCTGGCATTCTGATCTTGGACTCCCAAGCCCCAGGACTCTGAGAAAAAAAATCCTGATGTTTATAAGCCACCCAGTCAGTCTGTGGTAATTTGTTACAGGCATCCAATGAACTAAGATAGAACCCTTAATAAAATATGATAAAAATGAGCACAGGGTAGACAGGAACTCACATAACATTTACATTTTTTCTATAAATCTAAAGCTGTTCTTAAAAATAATTTTTTTCCTAAAGAAACTAAATAATACAAAGTATACTTTGAAGAATAAAACTAAATGAGAAAAAAAATATCTATGTGCACATTTAAAATAGAGCTATAGGATTTCTGGGTAAAAATGATAGAGTGACAATGGGTGACAGAATCTTCCTCAAAATCAAATCAAATGAACAAGAATATAGTACCCGTCTCCACAAAATAGCTCCCTGGTAACAAACAACCAAGAGGGAGGGAGTAATTTAATGCAATTATGGTAACGTAAACTAACAATCAAATAAAATTTGATTGGAAAATTTCATGGCACAGCCAAGAGATGGAGTAAACCCAGTCTCTGAACTCATTGCCACCTTCTATCACCTATGGATGAGTTGAAAAAAAAATCCCTAGAAACTTTACTGATGCTTGAAAATCAGGTGAAAAGCAAACCACTTCCTTCTATTCTTATCTTTACCTTATTCTGAGTAGAGGTATAAATAGATGCTGGGGATGAGAAAGTCTGATGGACTTAAAAAGCTTCAATTCTCATCTGGAGGAGTGATCTGAATGCTGAAAGTATTCCCTTCCCCATGGGGCATGTTTCCTTAGGAAGTGTAGTGACCTCCAGGATGGGATGTTTAACCTGATCTGAGAACACAGAGTGGACCCTGAGCTGAGAACATCCTCTTTACTTGCACACCCATGCCCTCTAGTACTATTTCTTCAGAAATAGAAAAAGAGTTAAAACATAACAAATGTAGTAGATAAAATGATAGCCATCAAACCATAGAACTAAGAGGCAAAGAAATCATCAGCACGGTAGTAGAGAAAAGAAAAGGGAAGGTATGAAAGATTAAAAATCCCAGCACATAAACGGGGCAAACCACTATCCTCAAAATGAAACTAAGAAGTTGAAAAAATTGTACCTACCCCTATATATGTGCGCCTCCACGCATCTATCTGAATAGATAAAGTGGAACCAAATCCACAGTAGAACATAACCCAAAGTGGGGAACATTTCACTACAGAACAGGAAGAACATGAACTCAACAATACAAACAGGACCTCAAAGAGGACGTGATAGAACAAAACATGAGAAGAAAATGCAGACTCATGAAATAAATGGAAGACAAAAAGCATTATCATTATCCAACCAATGAGTTAATTATAAATAAAGAGTGCAAATATATAACTGAAAAGCAAAATTCTGATGAATAGAAAATGCTTAATAACAAAAAATAAATTTAAATCTAAAGGCAAAAAAAAAATCTGAAGCAGTTGCAGGAAAGCAAATAGATGAGAAGGAATGACGTAGAATACAATTTATTGGTTGGTAATAAGAATCCAAATTACTGGTGTTCCTGAAGAATAAATACAATGTAAGTAAAATATCATACTGAAAATTCCCCTAAGAAGGTTGTGGGGTGGGAATGTGACTCCTTAGAATAAAAGAGCATGCTTCATTACTTAGGAATTTGACACAAATGTTGAACACTAAACTCCTTTGTGGTTTAATATAGTGTACTATAAAAAACATAAAGAAAAAAAATCTCAAGTTATTCAGGAAAATGTAAGTAATGCAGTAAGGGGCAAAAAGTCAGGCTGGTTTCACAATTTTTCACAAGCAACCTGGAAACAGTGGGAATTGTGGTTTTATAACAAAACATGAATATTTTACACCTGGAAAATGTAAAAACAAACAAGAGTGGTAGATTGGAGAGAGGAGGTTGAAGCATGATTTCATTTTCCTTCATTGCATAATATTTGAAAGGAAACTGCCATTAGGTCCAATTACTTAATGTTTTTCAAAAACTCTTAGTCTTTGGAAGATTTTTAAGGAATAACTCACCCATCAGTATACCAAGTACCAAGGTCTATCACTGAGTATGAATGTGTACATGGTACTAATTGAGAATTATCTGTAGCCTGTCCCATGGGTTTTGAGTTAAAGCATTTGCTTCCAGACTAGGTACATGAAATTAGACACATTGCCCTTAATTTCTTTTGGACACATTTTTAAGAAAAATCAGCTGATATCAATAAATATATGTTCATTCATTAAATTTGCTTTATTGCTCTAGGATAGAGGATGGCAAATCTGAAAAGGACCCGTAGTAAATATTTTAGGCTTTCCAGTAACAACTAGTCAACTCTGCTGCTGGTATGAAAAAGCAGCCAGACTATAAATAAACCAGTGGACACAGTATCTGTGTTACAATAAAACTTTACACAAACAGGAAGTGGGCCAGGTATAACCAATGGCGGGTCATTTGTGCACCCTTGCTCCAGACTCACAATTTTGTGCATTACCCCACCAGGAAAAAAATAAAAAGTGTTTAAAAATTTATAAAAACACTCTAACTTTTTCCTATATTTTGTGACAAATATGTATTGCTAAAATAGGTGAATATTGTTGGAAACTCAGAAAAATAAAGAATACTTTGAAAGGAGAATAAAAATTATCTATAGTTCCACTATCCAAAAATAAGTCTATTTAATATTGACGTATTTCCTTCTTTTTGTGCAGTTTTTCAGAGGATACTGAGCTAACAATTTTACATACTGATTTTTACACTTAACCTTATATCATAAAAATCTCTTATAAAATTAAATTTTTTGAAAACAATCTTTAAATGACATGTAAATTCTCTCAGAGTCATTTCAATATTTATTTATTCTCTCTTTTACTTATTTGGCTATTTCACTTCGTAAATGATCATCTTTGTCCTTAAATCCTTTTTGACATCTCTGTTCATTTGGGGGGATAGACTCACAAAAGTTCTATTATTGAGTGTGCACATTTTCGAGGCTAGTCATATATTGTTCTAAATTCCTTCAAATTCCCATCTATAGTACCTGAGATGTGCCTATGAGAAAATTTAAAGTTACATATGTCCATCTTACAAACATAAACCTCTCTCTCCCTCAAAAGAAGAAATGTAGATTGCAAATTAATCTTTACAATACTCCATCCAATACACCTGTGTAGTACTTGGTTAAAAGCTTGTAAGTTTAACTGTTGTTCTACAGCAAGACGTAAGACGTTTACTTGCTTCAGAGTTGGAGCTACGAAGGGTAGCACCACAACAAAAACCTTAGAGCAGTGTAATTCATCATCACAGACATTCCACCGTCAGTGAACATAAATCAAAAGACCAGCACTCTTCCTCCTTGAGTGACGTGAAAGCAACATAACCACGGAGCGGGGAATCAGATGCTTGTCAGTGGCTGATATGTATTTTTCATTTCTCCTACAAATAAGTAGCAGACTGTTGCACATGAATACCTTCTACCCTGTGATTTATTTTCTTTAACAAGTATAGGAAAACTGCAGCCAAACCTTTCTCCTGGCATCCTGACATAAAAATGCCATAAGATAAAATAATCTAAATACCAGTATGAACAGCCCAGGAATACTTCAGGCTTGAAATGATCCATGATACAAGTGGTGGATTCAACTACTTAGAAACATTGTCCATCTGAAACCAGTTGTGAAGACCACGTGTGCCACTTTATAAGCAGTTGAGAAGATTGAAACTGCCCCCAAACTGCACCTCATAGACCCAGATATGAATCCCCTCTCTGCTAGTCATTGCGATGCGATTTGGGGCAATTTACCTTTTCAGACCTGTTTCCATCACTGCAACATGGTGAGCATAACAGCTGTCTCACAGGTAGTAGTTAAGACAAGGAAGATGATGCACACAAAGTGACTACCATTGGTCCTGGAAAATGAGTGAATCTCACTTAATGTTGGTTGAATCAGAACCTCTTCTTGTACTCAAATGATCAAGAACTTTTATTCCATCTCTCTCATTCACTTAACACCTCTCTTAATGAAGGAAAAGGTATACTGTGCCTATATATTTCACTGGTTCACACAAACTTAAACATTATTACAAATTATTAGGGTCCTAATTATGATGCTTCAGTAACTGTCTTAAATTCCACTGAACATGGAATCAGACAAGTGACTTTAAAGCCGCGGAGCTGCCAGACAGCCCTGATCAGAGTGAATTTTCAGAGAAGCTGCCAACCTTTACATTTTCCAGCCATGTGTTTGTATACAACCCATACATCAGTTTTACTGTACACATTTTATATATGCACTATTACTGTTTCTTTCATTTTTATTAAAGAAAGGAAATGATTAAAATCCCCATAAAGTGCAGATTAAGAACTCCCTGGAGTAGACCGAACATTGTATCAGACACTTATTGAATTCATCACAATTGGGTATGATATTCATATATTATAGAATTATTAAAAGATGAGTGTTGCTGACTGGAATTCAGAGCTTTAGTGGAAAAAATTCTATTTGAATCTTTTAAAAATAGATACTACAATATCTTCCTGACAGACAAGCAAGATGATAGGAAACCTGTTAATATCCATTATGAAAATTCACCGCTGGGTTTTGTGAGCCAAAGAGAGGGCAGGTGGCTGCAGAATATTGGAGCAGAAGTGAGTCCCAACCTCTTTACAAATCTTGGTATTTGTTACTATAAAGAAGAGGAGACCCTATGTCAGCCCACAGTGGCTTCTGTTTATAACTGTGCGTATGTCTTGGAAACAAGAGTTTCCAGGCTCGGCGCCTGTGGCTCAAGTAGCTAAGGCGCCAGCCACATACACCTAAGGAGGCGGGTTCGAATCCCCAGCCCAGGCCCGCCAAACAACAATGATGGCTGCAACCAAAAAATGGCCAGGCATTGTGGTGGGTGCCTGTGGTACCAGCTACTTAGGAGGCTGAGGCAGGAGACTTGCTTGAGCCCAGGAGTTGGAGGTTGCTGTGAGCTGTGATGCCATGGCACTCTACCCAGGGGGATAGCTTGAGGCTCCATCTCAAAAAAAAAAAAAAAA
>CAUYTI010086136.1:0-17409 GCA_963575145.1 Galago senegalensis | reverse complement strand
CCCGGAGGTGAAATCCTGCTGCACGCTCAGCAGCCGCTCGCGCAGGGTCTCCAGCATCGCCGCCGCCGGCCTCCTCCCCTCAGGCCTCGCGTGGCAGCCGCCGCCCTCCACCCGCTCCTACTGTCCGCCGCACCTGTCACCCGCTTGCCCCGCACTCGCTTCTAAAGTCCCTCTTATAATTGTGTCCGTCCCCCAAAAGGTGTATCACACACTGTGACCCCCCCGCCCAAATTTTGATTAAACATGAAAGATGGTTGCCAAGTGTTGATTCAATTTCCCTCTAGAAGTCACACTAATAATAAAATAATAACAACAATAGTAATTACAAGCTTTTATTAGATGCTTACTAGACAACAAGTACTACTCACAGTTTTTCCCATGTGTTAACATCTTTAACTCATAATAAACCTCTAACTTAGGTGTTTTATTATCCCTGTTTTATAGATGAAGGCTTAAAGAAGTTATGTTACTTCCTGGAAAAATCAACTTAAAAGAGCCTCTGAACTTAGATACTAGGCACCCTGGGGAGATAGTAAAGCATTAGATCAACATTAGAAAGATTAAGTTAAAAAAAACTCTAGAATGGTAGGACCATTTGCTTCTGTTTTCTTCCCAGATTGCAATAAACCGAGGCCAGCCTGAGCAACAGCAAAATCCCATCTCTACTAAAAAATAGAAAAATTGGGGGTGGAAAAGAGGGTGGAAAAAAAGATAGCTAAAATAAAATATTCAAAACCAGAGTTGAAGAACTCTCAGAGTTTGAACAAAAAGTCAAGTGAATGGAAAATAGAATACAAGAGATTAGAACTTAAAAAATAAGTCCAAGAGGGTGGTGCCTGTGGCTCAGTGAATAGGGCGCCGGCCTCATATACCGGAGGTGGCAGGTTCAAACCCAACCCTGGCCAAAAACTGCCCCCCGAAATAATAATAATAAGTCCAAGAGATCCAACGTAAGTTCTAGAAAGACAACAGAAGAACACAAAAATATTTTGTTTAAGAAAAAAAAAAACTAGTGGACAGTGCCTGTGGCTTAAGGAGTAGGGCACTGGCCCCATATACCGGAGGTGGCAGGTTCAAACCCAGCCCCGACCAAAAAAAAAGAAAAAAGAAAAAAAAATACTAGGAAAAAAAATCCAGAATTGAAGGAAATGAGTTTGAGAGGGACAGGATCATTGAAATGGACAGCAAATGACATACCCACGCATCCTTGTGACATTTTATTTTATTTTTTTGAGGCAGAGTCTCATTCAGTCACCCTGGGTAGAGTGCCATAGTGTCACAGTTCACAACAACCTCAAACTCTAGGGTTCAAGCAATCCTCTTTCCTCAGCCTCCTGAGTAGCTGGGACTACAGATGCCTGCCATAATGGCCAGCTAATTTTTCTTTCTTTCTTTTTCTTTCATCCTTTCTTTCTTTCTCTCTCTCTTTCTTATTTTTTCTGGAGACAAATTTTTCTTTCTTTCTTTTCTCTCTCTTTCTTTCTTTCTTATTTTTTCTTGAGATAGAGTCTCACTATGTCACCCTTAGTAGAGTGCCATGGTGTCACAGCTCACAGCAACCTCAAACTCTTGGGCTTAAGCAATTCTCCTTTCTCAGCCTTCCAAGTAGCTGGTACTATAGGTGCCCACCACAATGCCCAGCTATTTTTGTTGTTGGTGGTGTTGTTGCAGTTGTCATTGTTGTTTAGCTGGCCCAGACCAGGTTTGAACTGCCAACCTGGGTATATGTGGCTGGCACCCTACCCAGTGAGCTATCAGCACCCCCAATTTTTCCATTTTTAGTAGAGATGGGATTTTGCTGTTGCTCAGGCTGGCCTCGAACTCCTGAGCTAAAGCAATCCATCTGCCTCAACCTCCCATAGTGCAAGGATTATGGGTGTGAGCCACCGTGCCCAGCTACCTTGTGACATCTTAGAACAGCAGAAACAGAAAAGATAATTAGTTTTCCCTGAGGACACACAAATACCCAGCAATAGCAGAGGCAATAAAAATAAGTTCTATACAATGTATTTGGAATCGGAATGGCAACAAGCTTCTGAATGACTTTGGAAGTTACAAGACAGTGAAGCAATATCTTAAAAATATTGAATGAAAATGTTTCTCTTTTTTGAAACAACTCTATTGAGATATGATTGAAGAATAATAAATGTACATATTTAAATATGTGCAATCTGATCAGTTTTCATATCCTATATGTATACTTATGTGAAATTATCACTATAGTCAAGATAACAAACATTTTCATTATCCATAAAAGTTTCCTTTTCCCTTCTGTGATCTTTCTCTGCTCTATTCCCCCAGTTAACTTGTGATCTGCTTTCTGTCACCATAGATTTGTTGTGACTTTCTAGAATTTTATGTAAATGGAATCTTACAATATGTAGTCTTATTTTCCCTCTTTTCTTTGGATCAATATAGAGATTGAAGTGTATGTTGTTGTGTGTAGCAATAGCATAGTTCTTTTTTTTATTGGTAGGTGGTATTTCATTTATAGAGATACTAAAATACGTTTATACATTCACCTACTGGTGAAGGTTTGCAATGTTTCCAATTTGGGGTGTAAGGTGTCCCATGAAACTCCTTGTTCGGAGACACAGAGGAAAGCACTGCTAGACAAAATGATTGGAATGAAAAGGGGGACTGAGGCTCTGCCAGGCACACAGCTGATACCCATGTTTATTGAGCTCCTTATAAACTTGACTTAGTAAAGGTTAAAAATAGCAAAAAGAAGCGAAACAAGGTAAGATGTTAAAACTGCCATTAAAACTCCAAATCAGCACAAAACAGTTACCGATCACAAGCACAGTTTAAAAAGGCATTTTTACTTCAGACTTAACCACAAAAGTGCCGGGATGTCTGTTCCTGTTTGACCATTTCCTCTAAGCTAAAACTGACTACTGTTGTGTAAGTAAGAGGGGAAAAGGTACAGGATACAGCAGCCCACTGCCCCAGCAAGTGTTATCTCCAGCTACAACCTGGCGAGACTCACCAGCTATCTTATCTGTAAACATGACTGTCTGCTTTTAGGCAGATCTAAACACATTCTCAGAATAAGAAGCTTATAGCCACGTTCCTCAGGGAGCACTTGAGAATAAACTACTATGCTTAGGTACGGGGGGGGGGGGCTGCACCCCAACAGGGGTGTGTTACAAATAAAGTACACTCATGTACAAGTCTTTGTTGGACATGTTTATGTAAAGGCTTTGAGTAAATGCCTACAAGTGGTTGGGTTGCACAGTAGTTTTTATGTTTGTGAAAAGTTGGGGTTTTTTTTGAGACAGAGTCTCATTACGTCGCCCTCAGTAGAATGCCATGGTGCCACAGCTCACAGCAACCTCCAACTCTTAAGGCCCAAGCGATTCTCTTAACTCAGCCTCCCAGGTACCCCGCTGGGACTACAGATGCCTGTCACAATGCCTGGCTATTTTTTGTTATTGTTGCAGTTGTCATTGTTGCTTAGCTGGCCCAGGCCGGGTTCGCACCTGCCACCCTTGATGTATGTGGCTAGCGCTGTAACCACTGTGCTATGGGCACCAAGCCTGTGAAAATTTGTTTTGTTTTTTTTTTTAATAAAAACATTTGCTATTTACTTTTTTTTTTTTTGAGACAGAGCCTCAAGCTATCCCCCTGGGTAGAGTGCAGTGGCATCACAGCTCACAGCAACCTCTAACTCCTGGGCTTAAGCAATTCTCCTGCCTCAGCCTCCCAAGTAGCTAGGACTACAGGCACCCGCCTCAGTGCCGGCTATTTTTTAGTTGCAGCCATTATTGTTGTTTGGTGGGCCCAGGCTGAGATTTGAACCCGCCACCTCAGGTGTATGTGGCTGGCACCTTAGCCTCTTGAACCACAGGCACCAAGGCCTGTGAAAAGTTTTTTAACTTCAAATTCTATACTGAGCCAAACTACCAGTTACGTGAGGAAAGCAAATAGGAATGTCTTCAGACATTTAAGAACTCAAACAAAACAACTCTCTTGTACCCATTCTATGAAGCTGTTTCAAAAAATGCCCTGAATAAAAATGATAGAATGTAAGGGGGAAGATTTAGGATCCAGAAAAATGATAGAATGTAAGAGAGGAAGATTTAGGATCCAGAAATAGGTGCATGCAATGCAGGGAAACCGAGAAATGACAGCATAACAGCACTGCAATAAGCTGGACACTCACCAGTGCCTTTCAGAATAGGAGGAGAGAGGGCTGGGGGTGGGGAGATACAGCAAGGCAGGCACACACAACAGGGCAGGTGTGACTGAGCATGAAGAAAATGTAATTGCTATGGACGTGAGACAAATGTTTTTGACGTGTGGAGAAAATTAGCAATCGATCTATAAAAACTGATAAATAACAAGACAATTAGTAATCCGAAGAAAATTAGTTGTGCATGAAAGGAGACATATTTGTAGTATACTATGTGCCTCCACAGTAAACGACAGTTACAAAAGAAGAAGGTAAATACTGACTATTGTTTCCTAAAAGACTGTGGCATTATCTATTTACAGTGAGAGATTAGAGGAATAGGCAGTGATGGAATGAGAAAGGTGCATCCTTATTTAGCACAGTGAGCTGTCAAAAGTGTCCAAAACTGGCCAGGTAGAGTGGCTCATGTCTGTAATCCTAGCACTCTGTCTGCGAGGCTGAGGCGGGTAGATTGCCTGAACTCAAGCAATTGGGTTAGAGACCAGCCTGAGCAAGAGAAAGACCCCATCTCTAAAAATAGCCATGTGCCATGGTGGCTGTCTGTAGTCCCAGCTACTTGGGAGGCTGAGGTAAGAGAATCACTTGAGCCCAAGAATTTGAGGTTGCTATGAGCTATGATACCACAGCACTCTACTGAGGGTGACAAAGTGAAACTCTCTCTCAGAAAATAAAGTTTCTGACTCAGCGCCTGTGTCTCAAGTGGCTAAGGCACCAGCCACATATACCTGAGCTGGCGGGTTCAAATCAAACCCGGGCCCGCCAAACAACAATGATGGCTGCAACCAAAAAAATAGCCAAGTATTGTAGTGGGCACCTGTGGTCCCAGCTACTTGGGAGGCGGAGGCAGGACAGTTGCTTGAGCCCAGGAGTTGAAGGTTGCTATGAGCTGTGATGCCACAGAACTCTACCCAGGGGGACAGCTTGAGGCTCTGTCTCAAAAAAAAGAAAGGAAAGAAAGAAAATAAAGTAAATCAAGGCACAGAAATCATAAAGTATATCTATCTATACACACACACACAAAAGTAGAAGAGTTGTGGGTGGTTGCTCCTGGGGTGGCAACCTATGGAGTATGGGTGGAGAACCCTCAATTTTAAAATAAGTTTACTGCTTAATGTTTTTTTTTTGCTTTTTTTTTGAGACAGAGCCTCAAGCTATCCCCCTGGGCAGAGTGCCGTGGCACCACAGCTCACAGCAACCTCCAACTCCTGGGCTCAAGCGAGTCTCCTGCCTCAGCCTCCCAAGTAGCTGGGACCACAGGCACCTGCCACAATGCCTGGCTATTTTTTTTGGTTGCAGCCGTCATTGTTGTTTGGCGGCCTGGGCTGGATTCGAACCCGCCACCTTAGGTGTATGTGGCTGGCGCCTTAGCCACTTGAGCCACAGGCGCCCAGCCCTATTTAATGTTTAAAACTGAATGCATGCATATATTGGTTAAAAAAAAAAAAGAGAAAGAAAATTACATGTTTTACAAATGAAGGCATGAGGCTTCAGAGCTCTGATTGCATTTTTCTGTGTTCATCTTCACCCTGTTCTCTGCAGTCTGTCAGCTTCTCTTGTTCTAGCCAAGTGGCTGCAGCCATTCCAGGCCTCCTACTACCATCCTTCCCTCACCCCTCAACCCCAGAGCAGCCCTCTCTCCCAGCCGTGTTCAAAAGGCCTCGAAAAGGAGAATATCAAGGTCCGACTGCAGAGCCACATGTCCGACTGTCCTGGGCTCTAGACACTTGCATCTAATGATCTAATGTACTCTTTGTATTTTGTACCCCCCAATACTCATGCCTTTGTGGACTCCTTTTTCCATAAAACATTTTTTTCAAATTATATTTTATGACTGCATTGGAGGCAAGGATGAGTATACTGATATTATCCTTAAAGTTCTTTTTTTAAATTTCAAATTAAAATATTTTTATGGGCCCTGCAAAAGACTGTGGGCCCTAGACACTGTATATACCTTGTGGGAGGGATATGTTGTTCCTGTTTGATTGCTTTAGACCCAGATGGGAGGGTTTCTTTAACTGAATCACTTAGAAAAGATCAGATTACAATGACTAGATCATAAGTTAGGGTAGGCTACCCTAGAGTTGGGAGTGTGGTTCTTCCCACCCAGATGGAATTTCTGCTATACAATGGAAGAGGGAGTGGCATGGATGCCAGAGAAATAATCAAAGTATTCCCCACAGATGTGAAGCGTTTATAGATGGAAAACGAATAATAAATAACCTATTAGCATATGAAAAGATGCTGACTAGCAATTAAGGGTATGAAAAATAAGACAATGAGATATTTTTCACTCATCAAAATTAGCAAAAATTTAAGTTTGATGATATCCATGGCTGATGAGGTATAGAGAAAAGGATATTTCAATACAGGAATCTAAATTGGTATGCCTTTTTTGAAGGACAATTTGTTAGCAGCCATTAAAATTTTAAATGTGCATACGTTCATCCCAGAAATCCAATTATTTTTTACTTTTTAGACAGAGTGTTACTTTGTTCCCCGGGCTAGAGTGCTATGGCCTCAGCCTAGCTCATAACAACCTCAAACACTGGGGCTCAAGCGATCCTCCTGCCTCAGCCTCTGGAGTATCTGGGACTATAGGTGCTCACCACAATGCCCAGCTAATTTTACTACTTTTAGTAGAGACAAGGTCTAACTCTTGTTCAGACTGGTCTTGAACTCCTGGCCTCAAGAAATCCTCCTGCTTTGGCCTTCCAGAGTGCTAAAATTATAGGCCTGAGTCACTATGCCCAGGCCTAGCAACCTAAATTGTAAGTGTCTAAATATCTAAATAGAGAACCTATCACTTCTCAAACAAAAAGCTTGTCCAAGAATATTCATTTCATCATTGTTCATGATAGTAATAATTTCCAAGAAGGCCTACAATTACAATTCATTAATGGTAGTGTGGTTAAGTAAACTATGCTAAACACATACTATAAAAAACAAAGATCAATTCACATCAACATGAAAAGAACTACAGAATATACTATTTTATTTTTTATTTTTATTTTTTTTTTATTTTTATTTTTTTGAGACAGAGCTTCAAGCTGTCCCCCTGGGTAGAGTGCCGTGGCATTACAGCTCACAGCAACCTCCAACTCCTGGGCTCAAGCGAGTCTCCCGCCTCCACCTCCCAAGCAGCTAGGACCACAGGCGCCCACCACATCGCCCGGCTATTTTTTGGTTGCAGCCGTCATTGTTGTTTGGCGGGTCCGGGCTGGGGATTCGAACCCGCCACCTTAGGTGTACGTGGCTGGCGCCTTAGCCAGTTGAGCTATAGGCGCCGAGCCTCTAGTTTCAAAGAGATCTTTTTGTAAACAATCAAGTTTACACATTTTACTTGGATGTCTTTTAAATCTCTCATCCCATCCAATACAGTCCTCCTCACCACCTTCTTTTCATACTACTGTCCTTACTCAGTTGTCCTAATCAATGTCCTGTACTCTGTACTTGGAAATTTACTCATTCCTCTAGCCCAATGGTTCTTAACCTTCTTAAGGCCACGGTCCTTTAATACAATCCTTGTGGGTCATGATCCACAGATTGAGAACCACTGCTCTAGTCCCTTTGTGTTCCATAAACTGGAAATTATATCCAAGGGCTTGATTAGACATATGTTTAATTTTCAGTGCAAAGGCATGTTGTCCTGGGTAGTGCTGCCATTCTTTCTCTAAAACCAATCCTAATCTGACTTTTACTCCCTGAACTTCACTCTACCAAAACTACCCACCAAGATCACTAGTGCCCAACACAGGGGTGAAGTTCAGATTCTCACTTCTGCTGGGCGCTGTGGCACAGGCTCGTAATCCCAGCACTTCGGGGGCCCAAGGTGGGAGAAGGAGCTCAAATTCTCACTTCTGATGTCACTTCACCAACAAGCAGTACTGACTGACACAGTCAGTCAACTCTCTTCCTCAATACACATTTCTTCCCTTGGTTTCCAGGACATCACATTTTTCTGGTTGTCCTCTGTTCTACTTTGAACAGCCACTCATTTCCTTGCTAGTTTTCCCTCATGGTCTCACCCTGTAAAGACTGGAATGTTTGCCACCCTTCTTCTCTCCTTTTCCTCACAAGAACACTAGATAACCACGTCCAGGCTTCCAGCTTCAAACACGGCACACAAGTTGACGATGCCTGAATTTATATCTCTAGCTCAGACTTGCCCCTAACTCATCTTGCATATCCAATTACCTTATCATCTCCCCTTAGGTGTCTAACAGGCATCACAAATTTATTATGTCCAGAACTGAACCCTTAATCTTACCACACCCCAAAACTTTTCTTTTACTCTTTCATAATTTTTTTTGAGACAGAGTCTCACTCTGTCACCCTCAGTAGAGTGTGGTGGTGTCATAGCTCATACCAACCTCAAACTCTTGGGCTCAAGTGATCCTCTTGCCTCAGCCTCCGGAGTAGCTGGGACTACAGGCAACCGCCACAACATCTGCCTATTTTTAGAGATGAGGTCTCACTCTGGCTCAGGCTGGTCTCTAACTCATGAGTTTAGGCAATCCACCTGCCTCGGCCTCCCAGAGTGCTGGGATTACAAGTAATCATGTAACTCAGTAAATCCAACATGCTTATAATAACGGTCCTCAACAGACAGGCGTGATGGCTCGTGCCTGTTAACCCTAGCACTCTGGGAGGTGGAGGTGGGCAGACTGCTTGAGGTCACAAGTTCAAGAGCAGTCTGAACAAAAGCGAGACCCCATTTCTAAAAATAGCTGGTCATTATGGTCGGCACCTATAGTCCCAGCTACGTGGTAGGCTAACACAAGAGGATCACTTGAACCCAAGAGTTTGAAGCTGCTGCGAGATATGATGCCACAGCACTCTACCAAGAGCGACAAAGTGAGACTCTAACTCAAAAAATAAATAAATAAATAAATGGCTTGGCACCTATTGTTCAGTGGTTAGGGCGCTGACCACACACATAGAGGCAGGTGGGTTTGAACCTGGCCAGGGCCTGCTAAACAATGACAACTGCAACAACCAAAAAAATAATTGCCGGGCATTGCAGTGGTCACCTGTAGTCCCAACTACTTGGGAAGCTGAGGCAAGAGAATTGCTTAAGCTCAAGAGTTGGAGGTTGGGGGAGGCGCCTGTGGCTCAGTGAGTAGGGCGCCAGCCCCATATACCAAGGGTGGCTCGTTCAAACCCAGCCCTGGCCAAACTGCAACAAAAAATAGCTGGGCGTTGTGGCGGGCGCCTGTAGTCCCAGCTACTTGGGAGGCTGAGGCAGAAGAACCGCCTAAGCCCAGGAGTTGGAGGTTGCTGGAGCAACTCCACTGCACTCTACTGAGGGCAAAAAAGTGAGACTCTGTCTCTACAAAAAAAAAAAAAAGTTGGAGGTTGGGACTGCAGGCACCTACCACAACGCCAAGATAACGCTAAAACTTTATCTTTTTCTGAGATTATTCCTTTCTTCTTTAGTTAATTGGTTCTTTCCTCCCTAACAGCCCCAAATCCTTTTTCGCAAACTGCAAGAATAAATTCTTTGGCTCAGCACCCACGGCTCAAGCCACTAAGGTCCCAGCCACATACACCTGAGCTGGTGGGTCAAATCCAGCCCAGCTCGCCAAATAACAATTACAGCTGCAACCAAAAAATAGCCAGACTTTGGGCGGCACCTGTGGCTCAAAAGGGTAGGGCGCTGGTCCCATATGCCAGAGGTGGTGGGTTCAAACCCAGCCCTGGCCAAAAACTAAAAAAAAAAAAAAAAAAGCCAGACTTTGTGGCGGGCACCTGTAGTCCCAGCCTACTTGGAGGCAGGAGAATCACTTTAGCCCAGGAGTTGGAAGTTGCTGTGAGCTGTGATGCCACAGCACTCTACCCAGGGCAACAGCTTGAGGCTCTGTCTCAAAAAAAGAATAAATTCTTTGCTGTTTTCTAAGTAATGTTTTCATTGACAAAGTATTCTTATTTCGTAGATTCTTTGATCATTCTATTTTTTATGTTTATTTTCAAATTTGTCTTTTTAACACAAGCTCCAGAAGAACATTAGGATTCCTATTAGGATGGCTTAGCCTAACTAGGAACCTTCACAGACTTTACCTTAAAAAGATAGTATTGGCTGGGAGCCCATAGGTCAGTGGTTAGGGTGCTGGCCACATGTTCCAGGGCTGGTGGGTTCAAACCCAGCCTGGGCCTGCTAAACAAACAAACAAAAAATAGCTGGGTGTTGTGGCAGGCACCTGTGGGCCCAGATACTAGGAAGGCTGAGGCAAAAGAATCACTTGACCCCAAGAGTTTGAGGTTGCTGTAAGCTGTGACACCATTGCACTCTACCAAAGACGACAGTGAGACTTTTTTTTCTTAGACAAAGAGACAGTATTTGTTACAGAAAACAACTTATTTAGAATGGTATTTCAAAATTCTATTCTTCAGGCCAGGACTTTTATAAACAAACAAGCATTAAACCAACTTTTAGTCCAGGTGCAGTGGCTCATGCCTGTAATCCTAGCACTCAGGGAGGTCAAGACAGGAGGACTGCTGGAGCTCAAGAGTTCAAAACAGCCAGAGTGAGACCCCATCTCTACTAAAGTAGAAAAATTAGCCAGGTGAAGCCCAGGAATTTGAGATTGCGATGGGCTTTAATCAAGCCATGACACTCTAGCCAGGCAACAGAATGAGACTCTGCCTCTTAAAAAGAAACAAACAAAAAACCCCACAACTTTTTATTCATTCTTCAAAGTACTTAAAATTACAACAGGTCTTTACTTACTTGGCTTGATATTGGCCTTTTCTAGACCAAGCTCTTGAGATGTCTCATCTAATTCAACAAGAATTCTACCTTCCAAGGTCGGAATGTTGACATCTTTCAAACCAAAGCGTCTATTTTGTTCAAATTCCTTATATCTGTTTTGTTTCTGAGACAGTGATTTCCTATGAGCAAGTTTAGTCCTAATCATTTGAGTACTGAAATCCTTTCTGAACCGACTGGCAAAATGTGAAGACATCCTATCAAGGAAAAGAGAGAAACTTACATAGATTCATTGATTAAAAAATTAAGAGTACAGTTCATCAACTATCCCACCTCAGAGTCTTCTGAAATAAAATATTAAAGTACATAATGGAAACCATTCAGGCATAAAGAATGATGGAGGGTTTTGTATATTTTGTTACAACCTGGATGGATTTGAAGAACACTCTCCAAAGTAAACTATCATAGGAAAGGAAAAACAAATATCACACATGCTCAAATACTAAAATAAAACTAGCAGATTAGCACCTAAGTACTCACTTGAGAGAAAAAGTCAATTAAATTCAAGAAGAGAGGAGAGGGGGCAGCGCCTGTGGCTCAGTGAGTAGGGCACCAGCCCCATATACTGAGGGTGGAGGGTTTCAACCCAACCCTGGCCAAACTGCAACAAAACCAGTTGAGGCGGGCACCTATAGTCTCAGCTACTCAGGAGGCTGAAGCAAGAAAATCACCTAAGCCCAAGAGCTGGAAGGAGGCAAGAAAATCGCCTAAGCCTAAGAGCTGGAAGTTGCTGTGAACAGTGACACCATAGCACTCTACCAAGGGCAACAAACTTAGACTCTTTATCAACAAAAAAAAGGTGGGGGGGGGGCTTGGTACCTGTACCTCAAGTGGCTAAGGCGCCAGCCACATACACCAGAGCTGAGGAGTTTGAATCCAGCCTGGGCCTGCCAAACAGCAATGACAACTACAACCAAAAAATAGCCAGGCGTTGTGGCGGGTGCCTGTAGTCCCAGCTACTTGGGAGGCCAAGGCAAAAGAATTGAATCGCTTAAGCCCAGGTGAGCTGTGACACCACAGCACTCTACCAAGGGTGACATAGTGAAACTGCTATCTCTAAAAAAACAAAAGGTCAGCTGGGGACAGTAGCTTGAACCTATTAATACTAGCACTTTGGGAGGCTGGAGAGGGAAGATTGTTTGAGGTCAGGAGTTTTAGACCAGCCTGAGCCAAAAGTAAAACACCATCTATCCTAAAAAAAAAAGGAAAAGAAAAGAAAAAGAAAGAAAAAAGAAAAGGAAAAAAAAAGTATGGCATTGTGGGAAGTGCCTGAAGTCCCAGGAAGATTGCTTGAGTCCAAGAGTTGGAGGCCACAGTAAGCTATGATGACACCACTGCACTCCAACTGGGCGACAGAGTGAGACTCTGTCTTTAAAAAGAAAATGACAGGCAGTGCTTGTGGTTCAAGGAGTAGGGCGCCAGCCCCATATACTAGAGGTGGCAGGTTCAAACCCAGCCCTGGCCAAAAACTGCAAAATGAATAAATAAATAAAACCTAAAAAAGAAAAGAAAAGAAAATGACGATGCAATGGATTTTACAGCAAGAACTCTCTACTATTTGATTTGTCACCTCCTGCAAGTAGTCATTTGCTAAACATTAAGGAAAAACTAATACATATGTACTAGCTTTGTGTGTGTGTGTGTGTTTGTTTGCAGTTTTTGGCCGGCGCCCCACTCTTTTGAGCCACAGGCACCGCCCTACACTAGCTATTTTAAAATACAAAATAACACTATTCAGAGAGCGGGAGAAAGAGAGAAAGAAAATTAAAGGCATATTTAATTGTCAAAACAATCCTAAAAGGTGAGGTTATTCTGCCGTTATGCAGGTGAGGAAAATTAACTGCCCACATCAGCACAGCTACAAGGTAGTGGATCTGCGATCCAGACAGGCAGCCGGGCTCTTCACACACATCTGAGTTTTCTTGGGTTGATCTGAAAGTCTAGAATGCGTTCCTCTCTCCTGCCGAAGGCTCCAACCCGGCAATTTCAGTTGTCACAGGACCTGGGAGGAGCTACTGGAATTTAACCTTGGAACCAGAGATGCTAAATATCCCCGCAAACTGAGGAATCGTTTCACCCAAAGGCCAATGACGCCGCGGTGCTGAAACGCTGCCCGCTACACAGATGATGGCAGGAAATATTTACCCTTCTGGCAACTCTGTTATCAGGCTGGGAGCGCAGGCAGCACCGTGGGGGAGGCGCCCTTCCCTGAACGGCGTCCCGCTCGCAGCCCGCGGCGCTCACAGCCTGCTAGACCTTCCACAAAAGCGGGAATAACGGCGTCCTCCCTCCCGCTCCCACCTACCTGAAGCACCTCCTAGCGGGAACCCTCAAGGGAATCAAAAGTAAAGGAACAGGGATGAGAACGACCACCGCCTCCGAGGCGCGCCGCCGCACAACTCAAACTTCCCGCACCCAGCCGCTGATTGGAGGGGCTTTAACCACCACATCCGGCGAACGCGCCCGCCTCTTCCCCTCGCCGAGGTTTGCGATTGGCTCGCCTGGTGCGACATTTGAATTGATTGAAAGGTGAAGCGACCCGGGGCGTTTGAAGCGGAAAATAGGCGGATCGGTGGACGCGGGAAGCTGAGGGCCGGGCTGCTGGGCTCTGGGAATTCGCGCCCAGGGTCTCCCGGGTTCCAGAAGGAGGGCGAAGGGACCCATGCGGGGCATCCAGAAGCTCAGGCCTCCCGGAGATCGTGGAAGGGATTCAGGGTGCGAGGGCTTCCCGGGGTCCCAGCGGACTGCATTGCTGCGCTTTTTTCTTTTTCTTTTTCTTTTTTTTTTGAGACAGTGTCACTATGTCGCCCTCGGTAGAGGGCTGTAGCGTCACAGCTCACAGCAACCTCAGACTCCTGGGCTCAAGCGAGCCTCCTGCCTCAGCCTCCCGAGTAGCTAACTACAGGCGCCAGCCCAACGCCCTGCTATTTTTTAGAGATGGGGTCTCGTTCTGGCTTAGGCTGGGCTCGAACATGTGAGCTCAGGCGATCCACCCGCCTCCAAGTGCTGGGATGACAAGTGAGTCACCGCGCCCGCAGGGTCTCACTCTTACTCAGACTGGTCTCGAACTCCTGAGCTCAAGAGAGCCTCCTGCCTCCCCCTCGCAAATTCAGGGATTATAGGCGTGAGGGCACCGCACCCCAGCGCCAGCATGATGGTGGACACCTGTGTCCTGTGGTCCCAGCTGGGGCAGGAGATCACTTGAGCCCAAGAGTCTGGGGTGCTGTGAGCTGTGACGCCACAGCACGCTACCAAGGGCGACGTAAAGAGACTCTGTCTAAAAAAATACAAATTATCGTCCTTTCTATAAACTCTGTGCAACCTTTATAATACATTTTAACCTAAAGTAAGACCCAAAATCAGATGGTTTCTCAGTTTTGAAAGTTAATGAGTCAGCATTCATTGTAATTATGGAAACTCTGAAATAAAATACCTTTTATTTAGGAAAAAAAAGCATGGAAAAGAAATCCTAGTACCATTTAAATATATATATATATATTTACATGTATTTATATATAATTCCATTATTCATTTCAAGAAAAATGAACATGTATATGTAAGAAAAAGAATGCTGTGCCAAGCACAGCGGCACATGCCTGTAATCCTAGCTCTCTGGGAGGCGGAGGTGGGTGGATTGCTTGAGCTCAGGAGTTAAAGACCAGTCTGAGCAAAAAGCAAGACCCCCATCTCTACTAAAAACAAAAACTGAGGCAAGAGGATCGCTTGAGCTCAAGAATTGGAAGTTGCTGTGAGCTATGATGTGACAGTACTGTACCCAGCTGACAACTTGAGATTGTGTCTCAAAAAGCTGTAAATAAATTGGCAATTTTCTTTTCTTTCTTTCTTTCTTTTTTTTTTTTTTTTTTGAGACAGAGTCTCACTATGTCACCCTTGGTAGAGTGCCATGGTGTGACAGCTCACAGCAACCTTAGACTCTTGGGCTTAAGCAATTCTCTTGCCTCAGCCTCCCAAGTAGCTGGGACTACAGGCACCCAACACAATACTGGGCTATTTATTTTTGTATTGTAGTTGTCATTTTTGTTTGGCAGGCCTGGGCTGGATTTGAACCCACCAGCTCTGATGTATGTGGCTGGTGCCCTAGCTGCTTGAGCCACAGGTGCCAAGCCAATAAATTGGCAAGGAAATTATTTCACAATCATATGTATAACTGTCCATGTGTGTGTGTATTGAGTTTTTTTTTTTTTAGTAAATAATAACTGTACATTAATGCAATTCTGGGGTACAGTGTGGTGTTTTCATATACAATTTGAAATATTTTCATCAAACTGGTTAACATAGCCTACATGTCATTTTCTTAGTTATTGAGTTAAGACAATCATATTCTACTCTTAGAAAGATTCACTGGGCAGCGCCTGTGGCTCAAAAGGGTAGGGCACCGGGCCCATATGCCAGAGGTGGTGGGTTCAAACCCAGCCCTGGCCAAAAACTGCAAATAAATAAATAAATAAAAAATAAAAAGGACATGTGGTCCTCAATATTCATCAAAAAAAAAAAAAGAAAAGAAAGATTCACTTTGTACTCTTATAAGAGTTATTTTTAAATAGTTGGTGACGCTGTAATTTAATTTGATCCTTTTTGGAAAGCAATTTGGCAGTATATCCCAAGTGTGGGGACGGGCTGTGAGGTGGCAAGGCCCCCACAGCCTAGGGAAGCATTCGGTGAACGACCCTCCCCACCCGCAGCTGGGTCTCCTCCTTTAACCACAAACATTCTTTTCACCTACCAGAAGCTACATAGCCCATGCATACTTTCCTTATTGGCAAGCACACAGCTTTTCCGCCTTAAAGTTAATCCTTATCCCAGGTGTTAAGATTTACCTTGATGGGCTCTGCACCAGTAGCTCAGTGGTTACAGAACCAGCCACATGCACCAGGGCTGGTGGGTTTGAACCTGGCCAGGGCCTGCTAAACAACAATGACAACTGCAACAAAAAAATAGCCAGGCATTGTGGTGGCTGCCTATAGTCCCAGCTACTTGGGAGGCTAAGGCAAGAGACTGGCTTTAAGCCCAAGAGTTGGAGGTTGCTGGGAGCTGTGATGCCACAGCACTCTACTGAGGGCAGCATAGTGAGACTCTGTCTCAAAAAAAAAAAAAAAAAAAGATTTGCTTCATTAAAGAGACTTTATAAATAAAGTCTCTTCCACAGTTTGGTGCTGCCTGCAGTCATTAGCTGCATCTAGACCCCCCAAACCCATCCTATCCTTCCTCTCTTGTGTTTTATGGCCCTGGTGTCTGTCTTTATCATTTCCCACCATTTCCACTCAGGTTATTTCTCCTTCCCCATGCTGGTTCAAGAAACTAAAGAGCTGGGTGGCGCCTGTGGCTCAATGAGTAGGGTGCCAGCCCCATATACCGAGGGTGGTGGGTTCAAACCCAGCCCCGGCCAAACTGCAACAAAAAAATAGCTGGGCATTGTGGCAGGCGCCTGTGGTCTTAGCTATTTGGGAGGCTGAGGCAAGAGAATCACCTAAGCCCAAGAGCTGGAGGTTGCTATAAGCTGTAGCACTACGGCACTCTACCAAGAGTGACAAAGTGAGACTCTGTCTTAAAAAGGAAAGAAAGAAACCCAAGAACTATAAAAACTTCAGAGTCATTTTGTCCCCAAAATGCCATATCTGATGATTTATGATAAAATCATATGCCTAAAGATGTTCATTGGCTTCCTGTCAGTGAAAAACTGGAATTAATCTAAATGTCAACAAGGAAGGATGGCTTAGTAAAGAGTCTAATCTATTTGATGGCATATTGTGTAATAATAAAAACAATAACTATGAAAGCCAAATGACAATCTAGAAAAATTCATATGCCATAAGGTTAAATGAAAAGTACAATGTTTATTACTGAAAAACATGATCAAGAATATACCAAAACTTATAATAGCAATGTTAAGTTGGAGAGATGACTGTTTTCTTTTCTCTTCAAAATGTTTAATATAGGGTGTCCCAAAAGTTGTCCCTAAAGTAGCCATACGTTAGGAAATTCTAGCTAAATGTACCTTTATTTACAAAACATTTTTCTTTTTGAGACAAAGTTTCACTAATTCACCCTGGGAAGAGGGCCCTAGTGTCATAGATTATAGCAACCTCAAACTCCTGGGCTTCAACCAATCCTCTTGCCTCAGCCTCCCAGGTAGCCGGGACTACAAGTACCCTCTACAATGCCCAGCTAGTTTTTCTATTTTTAGCAGAGATGCAGGTTTCACTCTTATGCTGGTCTGGAACTCCTGAGCTCAGGTAATCCACCACCTCAGCCTCCCAGAGTGCTAGCCAAATTTAATTTTTTTTTTTTTTTTTTTTTTTTTTTGAGACAGAGCCTCAAGCTGTCCCCCTGGGTAGGGTGCCGTGGCATTACAGCTCACAGCAACCTCCAACTCCTGGGCTCAAGCGAGTCTCCTGCCTCTGCCTCCCAAGTAGCTGGGACCACAGGC